>PVIU01007851.1:7099-88345 GCA_004026605.1 Ondatra zibethicus | reverse complement strand
TGCAAATGGATGGAAATAGAAAACGCTATCCTGAGTGAGGTAACCCAAACCCAGAAAGATGATTATGGTATGTACTCACTCATTAGTGGACCCTAGCTATAAAATAAAGGTCACCAAACACTTAGCTCGCAAGCCCAGAGAAGCTGAATACCTAGGTGAACCCAAGGAAAGCATACACAGAACCTCCTGGAAATTGGAATGAAAATGTGTTTCTGCCAGGCAGTGGTGGCACATGCCTTTAATCACAGCACTTGGGAGGCAGAGGCAGGCAGATCTCTGTGAGTTCGAGGCCAGCCTGGTCTACAAGAGCTAGTTCCAGGACATGCACCAATAACTACAGAGAAACCCTGTCTCGAAAACCCAAAAAAAAGAAAGAAAATGTGTTTCTGAAATAGACAATAGCAATATGCTTCTTTTGAAAATTAATTTGAAAATTACCTTTAACATAAAACTTCTTGTAAAAATTTTGGGTGAAAATCAATAGAAACATTTTGTTTACTTGGGTAAATAGAAAACTTATATTTTCTTTTATTTTATATGCAGCAATTAATTGTTTGCTAGATGTTTCCATGATTAATATTTTACTTTATATTTTATTCTTTACATTGTGACTATTTCAAATTTTATTTCATTTTATTAATTATTTCTGATATATGCTTTGTTTATTCATAATTTCAGCCATATTTTGTTTGTTTTGTTTCCAAGACAGGATTTCTCTGTAACTTTATAGCTTGTCCTGGAACTAGCTCTTGTAGACCACGTTGACCTCAAACTCACAGAGATCTACTTTCCTCTGCCTTCTGAGTGCTAGGAATAAAGCTGTGCACCACCACTGCCTGGCCAGCCATTTATATTTTTTATAGTAGTCTATATTGTAACTAAAACTTTCAAAATCTTTATCATATACCATCTACACTTAAGAGCACTCATAAAATGTTACAGAAAGTATTGTGTTAGTTCTGGGGACACATTATGATTTTCATGTATGCACAGGCATTTTAAAATTTTATAATTAAAGTTATTTGGTATTTAAACCAAATTACATCAAGAAAGAACAATTTAAATAGCTCAACTTTCCAAGACCATTAGTTGAAACCTCTTCTTTTTTTTATAAAGTTAGAATTTTTTATATTTATTTATTTATTCTGTATACAATATTCTGTCTACATGTATACCTGAATGCCATAAGAGGGCACCAGACCTCATTACAGATGGTTGTGAGCCACCATGTGGTTGCTGGGAATTGAACTCAGGACCTTTGGAAGAGCAGGCAATGCTCTTAACCACTGAGCCATGTCTCCAGCCCTGAAACCTCTTCTTTCTGGGTAGTTATATGTCATTATCACATTAGAAATCCTGAATTATTGCTTTTATGGAACTCACTACTATTTATAATGCACCTATTTTATAGTATATATTTGAGATAAATTATGCTTTAATGAGAATGTTATCCTGGCCAGAAGGAAAATAATGTTCTGTAGTGTAGAAAATTTCAAATCTTTTTAGTTTGAAGAAGGCAGCGGATGGCTCAAGACAGATAGTGGGTATAGGAAGAATTTAGAAAAGAGAAAGGAGTGGCTGACTCGATGAAAGTTTATTTTATGCATGTACAAAATTGAAAATCAGTACAAAGAGAGAAACCTTCAAAATATATATTAAACTAATATTCATCATTACTCCATTCTTATGTTTTCTTTTGCTGAAACAGGCCTTCAATTAAGCATTAATTCTGATGTATACCCACAATCATGGCATTTGCTACTTTATATAATATTTACAAAATAATAACCAGGAAACATTTCAAATTAGCAAAAGTATATTTTTTTCCCAGTGACAAAATAATATTGATTTTTTTCAAGCCAATCTTTTATATAGAACTTGGAAAATATTAATGCTTCTAGAAAAATTTATCATTTTATATACATTTATCTGTAACATGAATGACCTCACAAAACTTCCTGTTGATACTTTCATTTCATCATATTGGCATAGTCTCCCTTAGCTTTCACTGTTTTGCTTGTTTTAGTTTTTTTTTTTTTAATTATAGAGACAGGGTTTCTCTGTGTGACCCTGCCTGTCTTGGAACTCATTCTGTAGAACAGTAGACCAGCCTGGCTTCCAACTCACAGAGGTTCACCTGCCTCTGCCTCGAGTGCTGGTATTAAAAGCACGTGTCACCACCACCCAGCAACTTTCACCTTCTAATTGAGATGACAATACTTTACATAATCCTTTGCCCTGATGTACTTCAACTTCTTTACCAGTTAACTAAGTTAGTCCCCCTGTAAAGTGGCCCATAAAAAGAGTTATGATTTACTGAATAGAAACTTTTCTGAATAGAAACACACAAACCAACAAGTGAAAGATAAATAAGACAGAGTGACATTCTAGAGAAGTACAGAAATTCCTTTCATACATTTTCATAATATAACAGATAACTGAAATTATAATTGGGAACAAAATAGACATATTGTGTGATTTTAATATTTATGTTTTAATTATAATTTGTTTAGTTATTACTCAATTGAATTATTGTTATTAATTGAATTTGTAGTGTAGATAATTTGTAGTGCTCTAATTTTTAGCTAGATTGTTTTCATAAATCATAGTGTAGAAGTCTACTATCTTTGAGTCAACTTTATTATGTTTGAATTTCTACATTATTCAATCTAACATACTATATGCAAAATATATGGGAAAGCAAAACAATATAATGAATCATGCTTACAGGAATTTAGGACTTCAAATAAAATATCTCTCCAATAAATAAAAAAATACTAGAATACTTACTATACATACAAGAACTCTCTTCAAATATTAATGCTGTTACTGGTGAATTGTTGTTGCAAAAACACACCTCTAATCAAACCATGAATTAATATGAATTCCTTTTAAGAAGTTACAAAATTAGCATGTCAATAACGAAGCTTTATGGAGAAACACAAACCACAATATAATTATAGAGAGCAAGAGCTTACAGGAAACTATTATTCACTCATCTGCTTTTATAAAATTATAACAAAGAAAATGAGGCTGAGATCTTCTGAGACAAGTTATATTGCCAGAAATGAATTATACAGTATGTTTTTGATATATTCTTCGATTTTAAGAAAAATTCTTGTAGAAAATTACCATTTGCTGTGAAGCAAAATGTATATTGTCAATGAATGTCTCTGGTTATGAATAATAAAAATTACAACCATAACTTATTATGTTTTCATTATGTCAGATTTTAATCAATTATCTTAAATACATTAACTGGAGAACACATGCTAATCACAAATTGAGAAGTCTTAGACAAGCTTCTGATGGTTACAGGGCAGACAGCATCCTTAAAAATCAAAAATTGTCTCTAGAAGGAAACTGCATTTCTTTTCTTTTTACTTGAAAGCAAGGTACTGGTGAATTGAGATTTAGCTCTAGGTCTCTTAACATGCTTGCATACCTAGGACACGAAACCCACATCCACTTGTTGTCAACACAGTCATTATCAAGAGTGATGAAGAAAAGGGAAACTTTGGGTAAAGTACTGATAGAGTATTACCATATTGTATTAAGGAAAAGTACAAGATGAGCATTCAAAAGACACCAGCCTCAGTACTTGGGTTTTGGGAAAAGGAACATGAATGGTGTAGAATAGCAATTTGTGAGGAGGTGTCTGCTTTACCACTAGGCCTACTGGTCTGTGGTGTACTTAACATGACAAGAGATTTAATATCTCTTCCTTGAGAATTTAAATATATATAGCATTCAAACAAATACTCCTCCTACACATTTTAAATATATCACCCAAGGAAGTGTTATTACTGTGGCAGTGAATCATTTAATTTCTTACTTGCAAAGCACATTTTCCTTTATGTCTCTTATTTGGACACTGACTTATCTACATCACCCTTCCAACTTTATTTTTTTATATTTTTATTACTTTACAAATAATACCAATCAAAATTCCCACTTCCTGCCCTCCTCCCACTTCCCTCATGTTCACCCCCACACCCTCCAGTCCTAAGCGAGGGCACGTCACCCTGCCCTGTGGGAAATCCAAGGCCCTCCCCCCTACATCCAGGCTTAGGAAGGTATGCATCCAAAGAGAATAGGATCCCAAAAAGCCATTACATGCAGTAGAGAAAAATCCCAGTGCCATTATCATTGGCCCCTCAGTCTGCCCCAATTTTCAACCACATTCAGAGGGTCCAGTTTGATCCCATGCTCATTCATTTCCAGTCTAGCTGGAGTTGGTGAGCTCCCATTAGATCAGGCACACTGTCTCAGTGGGTGAACCATCCCCTTGTGGTCCCGACTTCATTGTTCATATTCTCCCTCCTTCTGCTCTTCAGCTGGACCTTGGCAGCTCAGTCCAGTGCTTCAATGTGGGTATCTGTCTTGGTCCATCACCGGGTGAAGGTTCTATGGTGATATTGAAGATAGTCATCATTCTGACGACGGGACAAGGCCAGTTCAGGCACCCTCTCCTCCACTGCCCAGGGTCCTAGCTGGGGTCATCTCCGTGGACTCCTAGGAACCCCTCAAGAGCCAATCCTCTTGCCAAATATGATTGTGTACATAAGTGACCCCAAAACTCTACCAGAGAACTCCTACAGCTGATAAATACCTTCAGTAATGTGGCAGAATACAAGATTAACTCAAAACATCAGTAGCCCTCCTATACACAAAGGATAAAGAAGCAGAGAGGGAAATCAGAGAAACATCACCTTTCACAATGGCCACAAATAGCATAAAGATTCTTGGGGTAACACTAACCAAGGAAGTGAAAGACCTATTTCACAAGAACATTAAGTCTTTGAAGAAAGAAATTGAAGAGGATACCAGAAAATGGAAAGATCTTCCATGCTCTTGAATTGGTAGGATCAACATAGTAAAAATGGCAATCCTACCAAAGGCAATCTATAGATTCAGTGCAATCCCCATCAAAATCCCAACAAAATTCTTCACAGATCTTGAGAGAACAATAATCAACTTTATATGGAAAAACAAAAAGCCCAGGATAGCCAAAACAATCCCATACAGTAAAAGAACTTCCAGAGGCATTACCATCCCTGACATCAAGCTCTATTACAGAGCAACAGTAATGAAAACAGATTGGTATTGACATAAAAACAGAGACGTTGACCAATGGAATTGAATTGAAGACCTGGATATTATTCCTCACACCTATGAACATCTGATATTTGACAAAGAAGCTAAAATTATACAATGGAAGAAAGAAACCATCTTTCACAAATGGTACTGGCATAACTGTATGTCAACCTCTAGACCATGCACAAGTCTCAAGTCTAAATGGATTAAAGACCTCAATATAAACTTGACCACACTGAACCTGAAAGAAGAGAAAGTGGGAAGTAGCCTACAATGCATGGGCACAGGAGACCACTTCTTATGTATAACCCTGGAGCACAGACAATAAGAGCAACAATGAATAAATGGGACCTCCTGAAACTGAGAAGCTTCTGTAAAGCAAAGGACACAGTCATTAAGACAAAAAGGCAACCTACTGAATGGGAGAAGATCTTCACCAACCCCACATCAGACAAAGTCTGATCTCCAAAATATATAAAGAACTCAAAAAATTAAACATTAAAATT
Organism: Ondatra zibethicus; assembly: GCA_004026605.1. Lineage (NCBI taxonomy): Eukaryota > Metazoa > Chordata > Mammalia > Rodentia > Cricetidae > Ondatra > Ondatra zibethicus. The sequence continues at coordinate 82,742 of PVIU01007851.1, read as the reverse complement.
CTAAATAACCCAATTAAAAAATGGGGTACTTAACTAAATGGGGTATTCTCAACAGAAGAATTTCAAATGGCCAAAAGATACTTAAGGACATGCTCAACTTCCTAAGCTATCAGGGAAATGTAAATCAAAACAACTTTGAGATACCATCTTACTCCTATCAGAATGGCTAACATAAAAACACCAATAATAGCTTATGCTGGAGATGATGTGGAGAAAGGAGAACACTCATCCATTTCTGGTGGGAATGCAAACTTGTGCAACCACTTTGGAAATCAGTGTGGCAGTTTCTCAGAAATTTGGGAGTCAACCTACATCAGGATCCAGCATTACCACTCTTGGGAATATATCCAAAAGATGCCCAATCATACTACAAAAGCATTTGTTCAACTATGTTTATAGCAGCATTATTTGTAATAGCCAGAACCTGGAAACAACTTAGATGCCCCTCAACTGAAGAACGGATAAAGAAATTGTGATACATCTACACATTAGAGTACTACTCAGCAGTAAAAAAAACAATGACATCTTGAATTTTACATGCAAATGGATGGAATTAGAAAAAACTATCCTGAGTGAGATAACCCAAACCCAAAAAATATAAATATGGTATGTACCTTTTCAACTTTATAAAGCCCTCTACACATCTACATTAAGAGCATTCTTATTTCTCCCCAGAATCTGCATGTTGAATTGCCACACCCATAGCCGTGTCGCCTGTGTGACAACGATGCCTCTGGTTCGGGGAACAAAGGCTGGGGTGCTCGTGCCGTTTATGGATAGGCCTCCAGCGGTTCCTTAGCAATCAGCTCAGGTAATGAACTTGAACTCAAGATTATATACTCACCGCTGTCATAGACGGTTAGCTGCCTCTGCTATTCTTTCCTGTTTCCTGATAATCTTCTTCGCTATACTTGGCCAAATGCATATTATTACCAGAGAACCCCTTGATGTTCCTGGGATTGATAATTCTGATATGTGATACTAAAATAGTGCTGGAGATGCCTCCAGCGTTTCAAGCCCTTGTGCAAATTCTAGATGATAGCAAAAGGAAATCAGTGGGAGGGGGCATTATGGATGTGTTACAGCAGCAGGAACTTTTCCTAAATAGGACTGATGATTTGGGGAAACATAAGTTAAGATCCAGATGTTATTAGGAAACCCCCCCCATTCTGGGAATAAAGAAACTAGGAAAAAATCCCTTGCAAGATTGAGCATTCTAACATGTAAGGCTCATGGGTTAATAAAGCTTAGGATCAGGCATATATGGTGGGAACTACCCAGGAGTACAACTGGGTCACCAGATGACCCCATTCCATACACAGGAAGATATGAGGATGATAGTCATAAGTATATGATATTTGAGGGAAAAAAGAAGAATTATTTAGCTCTACCATTTATGAATAGGCTTTCTATATCCCAACCCCCATGGTGTTTGCTACATAAGAAAATATAAAAAAGTATATTGCAGCAGGTGCAGAGAACTGATTAGGCATATTTGGTCACTAAACAAAAATAAAGACAGGGCGAGAAAAAAGAAGGGCCATGATAGCAATTATGAGACAGAAACCTTCTATTCCTAGATAAACTGAAACTACTTGTCTGAGGTTTATGTTCCCAAGGACAAGAGTTCCCATTCTAAGGACGTGTTATGTCTAACACCTGCTCATCGCTGACGTGACTAAAAGAAGCTTTCATACTGTACCAGCTATTGATACGTGACCTTCTGGCTTGTTCTTTTACTATATAATGACAAAATGAATTCAGTAAAATTGCAGGAGATTCAAACCACTCCCTTGTGTGCTGTGTCTGTCTGTCATTTGCCTAACTTGTGCCTTCCTGGTACCAAGACCCTGAATTTCCCTTGGTCTGAGGGGCTTCCCTGAGCCGGTCCGTGGCATTGAATGAAGTTTGTTTCATTCCTGGACACCTCTCTGGTGCAGGACAATTCTGTATTCTGTCACTTATGCTTTAAATAAATGCTGATTGGCCAGTAGCCAGGAAGGAAGTACAGGTGGGACAACCAGACAGGAAGTAGAGGTGGGGCAAGGAGAACAGGATTATTCTGGGAAGAAGGAAGATCTTTCTGCAATCCTGTCCAGACACCGAAGAAGCAGGATGTGGCCTGCCCCACCAAAGAAGGTACCAAGCCATGTGTCTAACATAGATAAGAATAATGGGTTAATATAAGTTATAAGAGCAAATACAAAGCCTGAGCTAATGGGCAAATCAGTTTATAATTTATGTAGACCTGTGTGTGATTTTCTTTGGGATTTACTGGCTGTGGGAACTGGGTAGGACAGAAACCCCAACAAGCAGGCCCTCATGTTACACTTCTCTGTTACGAAGATGTTTGCAAGACACACGTATATGAGTGTATGTATGTACACTGAAGGTAAGTGTGATGTGTGAGGTGTCTATCCAATAATATGTCTGTGCATGCACCTATGCATACATGCAGAAGTCAGAACAGGATATTAGGTGTCCTGTGCCATTACTGTCTCCCTTATTCCCTTGAAGCATTGTCTCTCACTGAAAATGAAGTTGGATTACAGCTAGGAAATCTTAGTGATCCAACTGCCACTACCTCTCACACTCAACCTTTTAGGAGGGTACTGGGATCTAAACTCAGTTCCTCATGCTTGTGAAGCAAACACTCTTACCCATTGAGCGAGTTGTCCAGCTTCCAGGTTATGAATTAGGGTTATTAATTAGGGACTCCCTTGCTCAAGCAAGTTACAAAAGTGTTATTAGCCATAAAAGTACAGGGGACCTGGGAAAGTGCTGTTTTAACTCTCTCCCTGGGTGTTTTTCCTTGATCACTAATAAAAAATGCACCTATACAGCTCATTTAACAATGTTATGCAAATTTTTAGTCCTTGAAAATTATTATTGTCAGCTGTTTAAGATAATAAGGAAACATAGGTTAGTAGTTAATCACCTAGTATAATCGAACTTATAGTCTCATTAGGTATATTTTCATGGTCAAACAAAGATATATTTTAGATAGACAGGTAATCTTCAAATACTTCAGAGATCTGCTCCTGGCATCACCAATCTACTTCAGAGAATATAATGGACATCAAAGAAACTCCACATGGAGTTTTCTTTCTTTGTGGCAAAAGTAAACCACTGGGCAAGAAAATGTTCCTGCCTTGACTGCTGAGAGTATATTTTCTTAATTGGACAAACGGGACACAAAAGAAAAGGGCAGCCAAACATTGTCAAGACAAGGAGAGATAGCCCTTCAGAATATCCTGCTCCACAGAAAAGTCTGTCAGATATAATAGACCTGTAGGCCAAAGATGGATGCCATAACATTGCAGAGGAACTGTGGGTAACTGTCCAGGAAGCCAGCTGTTTCTGTCACTACTTACATTCTTTGGAAGTGGCTTGCTCTTACTTTCTGCTTACTCAGTTAATATAATTTCCTTTTTGGGCCTCTGAGGGAATTGAAGACTAGATAGTTATATTTATAGTTTTCCTTGTTTACATTACTCAAAAAGCAAGTTATGATAGAAAGTAAATAAGGTACAAGACTTTGGACTCACCAAGATAAGATAGACATGAATTATTTTCTCTGAATTTGTCAAATGCAAATGAACTAGACACTGCTGATGTATTTATTGCCTGTATATATTGTATATAGTTATTGTACTTATTGTATATAGCTTTTCTTGTATTACTTATATCTTTTTTATTTTAAACAAAACAGAAAATGTAGTGGTATTTCATTTATCTTTTAATAAATAAAGCTTACCTGAGAATCAGAAAAGTAAAACAGCCACAATGACAAGTCTTACAGACCAGGCAGCAATGACACACATCTTTAATCTCAGTAGCCACACAACCTTGCAACAAAAACCTGGTCGTAATGGTGGATGCCCTCGATCCCTGGACTAGCAAGGATTATAAAACAGGAGGAGACATCTATCAGGCTCAGTCTCATTCTGAGGTCCCTGGAGGCAGGTTTGCCATTTTCGAATTGAGGTCGAGGTAAGAGCCAGTGGCTGGCAGCTTTGCTTTTCTGGTTTTCAGCTTGAACCCCAATATCTTTCTTTGAGCTTTTATTAATCATGCTTCAACTGTTTCTTACTACAAGGAGAACAAGTGGAAAGAAACTGCTAGGGAAAAGGACTGGGAAAAGAGTTAACATTTTCAAAAGCCTGGGTGATCCCAGCTTTACTTTATTTCTTTTAGTGCACTGTAGACTTTGGCAACTGACTATGGAAGTGAGAGGTGGCTAGCATATTTCCATTCCTATTGAGCATATGTTCACCACCCTTACAACATTGTGCCAACATGCATGGAGCCATTCCTTTCTGTTGTCTTTTATTTTTGAATTATGGCCCCAACTGAACATGCACAAAAGTATGTATCTTAAATTGAGTACATAAACTAAAGTTTCCTTCATAAAAGGGTGCTCTAGATGTGAATATGTACAGGCCTCCTTAATAAATGCTGCATCTTCTCTTTGTTGGAGTAAAGCATGACTTATTTGAGGGCTATGCTGTGCTACCTACCAGTAGTAAAAATTCTTAACTCTTTTGGGTTGGATTTGGTTTTTTGGGATTTGCAAATCTAAAAGCACTGTGTTCACTTAAATAAGTATAAAGAAATTATGTAAAATAAAGATGACTTTGGTTTGATGTTCTAATTGTTGGTAGAGATGGGATAGTTCAATGAAGAAATAAATTAGCATGTTTTTAAAATAACAAGAGTATTTAAGAACTCCCTCTGATATGTCTATTGAAGATATACTTGGTCATAATTGTGTACCACTATAGTTCTGAATGACTTAAGTTTGAAGTCAACAAAACTCAAACCTGGTTTAGGATTATAAACAGAGTCTCTGCTAAAACAGGATTGGTAAGAATTATTAAACTTTGCCCCTTTAGCATTTGTCAGGCCTTTGCCTTGGCTTCTGTATATAGCTTTACTAAGTCAAGCTATAGGAAGTAAATTGACATATAATTCTTCTACTCATGATATTTTCTTCCAGTAACATTAATTTACTCTTCTTCTTAACATGCCAATTTTCCAATAATTCCCATTTATCCATTTAATATTATTCATAATGGATATTTTGGCTTTGGAATTGAAATAAATTGGGCACTGGAGTCATTTTTCCCATTGTAATAGATTCTGAATAAAAGCTATCTTGAATGCTTTGTTGTGTGCTTTGTTTTATTTTCCTAAAAAAAAAAGAAAGTAGCTCATACATCTTATCTGAACAGATATTTTGTCAACTCCTGTCCATACAACTCTGTCACTACTGTGTCTGAAAACTTCATTTTCATTATGATCATGTAAATGTGTTAACAGATGCCGATTCATATTCAGGTACATTATAGAAAGCAATATTTCCAGTACCATTACAAAAATTAAATTAAATTATATATGCTAATCATAACAGTTTGTTAATTATAATGCTGTTCACAGAGAAGAGAATAAGGGAAGTGGTCATTATGAAAAGTCATTTAGGTAGGCTCATATCCTAAATTTAAGACAGTTCAAATTTGTTTCAAATAAATTATATGCAGTCTTTTTCTTAACAGCAATATCATTAAGAATAAAAACTGAGCTGCCTTGACATTTTGAACTCTATTATGTATTTATTCTAAGTCTGTGTAACACGTTATGCCTCAAATCACCATGCCCAAAATTATCTCTTGACAAACCTTGACCTTTTTTAAAACGAAAACATATAAAAGTAAATGCATTCATTAGCCTTCTTCAGTCTTTGGTATTTCCATTCCAGAGTACTCAGATGCCTTAGTGATTATGTCCTTTAGGAGACAATAGATTCTACCTCATGGCTTAGCATTCCCCCTATTGTCTCCTGTATCACCAGAAAATAAATATGCACTTCTCACACTATGGAAGTCATTACTCATAAAAAATGTGGGTTACTATTAATCCTGAAAGAAAAAGGAGATGTTGAAACGAATCATGAGAAAGTTAGTAAGATCCTGAGTATAATTAGGTGTGCCAGTTTTCCCACACCAACCTCCCTTCTCATAGACTCCTCATTTGTTTTCTTGACCTTTAAGATTATTTGAGATGTATAACATCTCCCTAGACATGGTATTCCCAGGAACAGAGTGTAAATTGGATATATTCATCATATTATCTCATTGGTCCTAAGATAAATTTATAGACAGGCTTAATTTTTGAGATGCAGATGCCTCAAAAACTTACCTATGAAAACAAACCAAATTTATATTGTCAGAGTTCTCTAGTGTAACAGAATTTATAGAATGAAACTCTCTGTGTGGCTTCTCTCTGTCTCCCTCTTCATCTCTCTCTCTCATATATATACATATATATATAATATATATATATATTCTCATGTGAATAGTGAACATACTGGAATTATTACATGCTTCATTCCAGCTAATCCAATAAGGGATGGCCATCAACAGAAAGTTCAGAAGTCCATAGTTACTCAGTCCACTTGACTGAATGTTTCATTTTCCATACACGCTGCAATCCAAAAGAAGAAATGGGAATTTGGATTGCTATTTTTTTAAAAAAAAAAATCTAATAAGTTAAAAAAAAAAGAAGTAGATTTACCCACCTCAAACCAAGCAAAATCTAATCTCTCACAAGTGTTCTCTCCATTTCTAGATAGTAATCAATTACATATGCAGCCAAGTTCACAAACAAGAATAGGGATCACATATATATTTGTGGAATTTATCCATGTTATTTGACATGACCTGAGGCCTGGCAATCAAGGACTTTCAGCTATTTACAACATTCAAGATAAATCTTGTTTGTCAACTTAAAAAAACACAAAACTCAGCAAATGTCATCCTGCTCTACGTCAGGACTATGTTCAACACTATTTCCACGGAAAAGTGGTCTTTATGTGATCTTTCTGAAGTCTGTGGCCATTCTATTATAGCCACTAAAATACACATGGTACTATGAACAGAAAATGACAGATAATGGCAAACACCTTACACCTGATTTTCCTGGAATTCGCACTGTTAGAAATCAATCACTCTCAGTAAAATTGGGCAACCCAGGAAAAACATACTAAGGAGAGTACCTGTAGACAGGGTTCTTCATAGCGGAGTTTCCAGTCAAGACTAGAATAAAATTCTGGTCATGAGAGTAAGTCATTCTGATCATGAAGCTCAGCAAAATTTCAGATGATTATAGCCATTGTCCACTAAAATATTTTTCTCATAAAATGACTTCAACCTTTAAACACACCACAATCTATCCGTTAGATGTATTTCATAAAGAAAAATTTCATTTGATGACATGCTTAAAACTGCACATGTTATCATGTTCAGTGAATGTCTAATTATATTATATAGACAAAATTAGTCCATAAAACAGATTGCTGGCATTTGTTGGTTACATAGAAATTTGTTTAAGTGATTTGCTCCATTTAGGAGAACCTTGAGAGATTGTGACATAAGTCAAATTTTATTTCAGGTTATGAATTCATTTGATATGTATGACTCTGTGTTATAGAAGAACTATGAAAGGCATTAATTCCCCCAGAAAAATACTAAAATAGGGCTATTCCATGTTAATTTTCAGATGGTTTCTAAATTAACACCTACCTGCAAAACATTTTTTTTAAAAAGAAAAAAGTACAGGCCATGGGCATCCACATGTCCTTTGGTGGCAACTCAGACATCAACATGGCCTCGAGAGGGAGCACAGACCACAAACCTCCACAAGGCCTCCAGCTGCAGGATAGATCACAGACTTCAACAAAGCCCTCATCTGAAGTACAGACCATAGACACCATCAAATGGTGAGCATAGTGACTTCTGACAGTTGTCCCAGGTATTTGGAAGACCCAGGTGGAGGGAATGTAAGTTCAAGGCCAGCAGCCAGCACGGAAACTTCATGAGAATCTTTGATAATAAAAATTTTAGTAATTCCTTCAGTGTCATTTGGCCATTTGAGGTTCTTCTATTAAGAATTCTCTGCTTAGATCTGTATCCCACTTTTAAATTGGATTGTTTTGTTTTAGTTATCTAGTTTCTTGAGTTCTTTATAAATTTTGGAGATCATTCCTCTTTCAGATGAGGTTGGTGAAGATCTTTTCACATTCTACAGGCTGCCGTTTTGTCTTATTGACTGTCTTTTTTCCTTACTGAAGCTTCTCAGTTTCAAGAGGTCACATTTATTAATTGTAAATCTAAGTGTCTGGGCTAGTGGTGCTGTATTCAGGAAGTGATTTCCTGTTTCCATGCATTCCAGGTTACTTTCCACTTTCTCTTCTATAAGGTTCAGTGTGGTCGGATTTATGTTAAAGTCTCTGATCCATTTGGACTTCAATTGTGTTCATGGGGATAGATATGGATCCACTAGCATTCTTGTACATGTTGACATGCAATAATGCTAGCTATAGTTGTTGAAGTTTTTTTATATTGTGTAATTTTAACATCCTTAGCCATCAGTTAAATGCAAATCAAAATGACTCTGAGATACCATCTTCATTTTTTTTTTGAGACAGGGTTTCTCTGTGTAACTTTTTGAGCCCGTCATGAAACTCACTCTGTAGACCTGGCTGGCCTTGAACTCACAGAGTTCTGCCTGTCTCTGCTTCCCATCTTACAGCAGTCAGAATGGCTAAAACACTGATAATAGCTTATGCTGGAGAGGACGCAGAGTAAGGGGAACAATCCTCCATTGCTGGAAGGAGTACAAACTTGTACACCCACTTTGGAAATCAGTATGGCAGTTTCTCAGAAAACTAGGAATCAATCCACCTTAACACCCAGCAATAACATTCTTGGGCATATACTCAAATGATGCACACTCATATCACAAGGACATTTGCTCAACTGTGTTCATAGCAGCATTATTAATAATAGCCAGAACCTGGAAACAACTTAGATGCCCTTCAACCAAAGAATGGTATATTTACACAATTGGTAATTATTTAGTTATTTCTCATCTATATCATGTAACAATGAATATCCACAATATATTCCTTGTAGCAAATGCTCCGGGTAAAGCTCAAGCTTTATGTAAGATTATCATATACAAGTTAGGGTTCACAAACTGAACTGGCAGTAAAAAGACAGGCATTAAACAAGTGGGATAGTGAAAGCAGTTTCCTCTGAAAAGTATGGAAATTAAATTTTTATGCTCCTGATTACAAAGGGAATAATTCTACGCTGGCAAAATTAGTAAGGCTCTATAGAATATTCATTCAATTATTGGAATTTCCTCATACCTAGAACTGTTTTCTTAAGATGGTTAACCCACTGAAAGAAGCCTAATTGAGAACAGTAAAAAATTTGCTTTGACCATCTCTTTATAAATGAATACAATGATTTTATCTTAAAAATGAAAAAAAAAACTATTAGCAAAACATGTCCTTTGAAAAACACTGTAAAGCTGGATTTGGTGGCACATTCATTTTAAGACTAGCACTCAGGAGGTAGAGACAGTGAGGTCTCTGTGATTTTACCTACAGTTGGGTCTACATAGTGAATGCCAGGCCAGCCAGAGAATACTGTAAGTTTTTTATATAATGTCATTGAATATAGTAACTAGTTATTTATGTTTGTACTCCCCAAGAAACATAATGTACCATGACAGAATTTTCCTTTCTAGATATAATGGAAGGGAAATTTATATTCAGTAATTATTGAGAGCATCATCAGTTAATTTGTTACTTACTGTGAAAACCAAAGCGCTTTGGGGTTTACATTCTGTCAAAGAATACTTTCAAAGAATATTATACAGAGTGACACTGATGGCTAATACAGAGTCTATGACTGAGCATTTCTTGCTCTCATTGTACTTAGGCTAACCAATGCTATTAGTGGATATTGAGGACAAGAACATGAAATATTAAAGAAGAAAATTGTAGGCTCTTGTTAAAGAAAAATACTTCTTGAGATCTAACATGTTTCTAGAAAGGAATAGGATTTAAGACAAAACCTGAAAAATTAGAAGTGGATAGATGCGTTGCCACAGTGCTATTTGGATTAGATGTCCCTCTACTAAGAACACAACTGGCTAACAGTACTAAGCTCTCTCCAGGAACTAACTTCAACTAAAGAAACCTGCTTTAGGTTTCCCTTTTTTCCCTTTGGCCTGCTGCTGGCATTCAGTGATGGGAAAAAGCAGAGATAGGAAAATTGAACCTTTTTTCCTCCAAATAGAGATCTTTCTAAAGAGCCAATCGAGTTTAAGAGTTTAGCTGAAGCCCTTGTTCATTCTGAATCACTGTTTAGCTTCATCTTCAGTCAAATCATGCATTCAATTTGCCTTCATTAAAGTGCATCAATTTATCGAAAACATTTCCTGCACCGTCTTGTACTAGTTAACCTCTCCAGCTCTTTCTTGTATTCTACATTTACTTATTATCAATATGTCATCCAACCTGACTTTCTTAGTTCCTTATTTGTGCCTGATTTCTCACCATTTGTTTTTGTGCTTTTTCTTCTGCCTGCAATGTTCTTCCCTTTCTAAGTATGTTTTCCCATATCTCTGAACCTTCAAATAGCTCCTCAGTAGAGGACTAAGCCAACTTGCCTCATGATATATTCAGAGCATCATTTACATGTTATCATACTGAGCACAGTGTTTCACAACTTTCAGTTGTACATAACTAATAGAGTGCCTGAAGAAATAAGTAAAAAATAAAATAATTAATCACTAAAGGAACCTTACTTATTTAGTCCATATTAATTGAATCAATAAGATAAAATACATTGCTAGAATGTGTTTGTATACACTGTGTGCTCTTATCCATTATTTTCAATCAATCATATGATTTGAGTTCCTTCCTGTCATATATGACCTGAATTAACCCAAAATATGTTTGGAATATACAAAACTAGTAGGATTGCTACTAAAATTTGAGGTATTATTTTCATTCTGTTTTATTTTTTAATGATCTACAATAAACTTGTAGTAATCTCATTTTATCTTTTTATTTGCAAGTTCTTTACAATAAAATTTTGGTTAAAAAAGTAAAATTGATTACACTAATAATTAAAAACTCCTGAAATAAGTTTGTGATTTTTTTTTTATTCAAGAAATATGAGAGTCATTTTAGCAAGCTTGTTCTTAGGTTTATTGGCCAGAATTATTCAAACTTGATTGTGTCTTTTAGGGCAATGATAAAGCACTTTATAGCTACAAAAGTACCTCCCAGAAAATTATATTCTGCTAGTGGGAATGCTTAATTTTTTTCTGTTATTCTGAAAGTACATGTTTTGAAAGTTGGTCACATGCGTATTTTGCTAAGATTTTCAATATACAGAAAACTATTATCCATATACAGCCAGGTCTCTATTACAAATGACAGCTCACATTTACAATTTTTCACAAGGTTCTAAATTTAAAAAATTATGAAGTGCCCTGTCAGCAGATCTCTAAAGTAGAAAAAACTGAATGTAAGTGTAAATAGGTTATAAACCATATAGATATGTGAGAAATATATGTATGTTTTATGCTGTGGAATATTATTTTAAAGTGTGCTGCATTTTTCCCTACTGCAAACGCAGTTAACAATTCAAATATGTGTTTGATTAAATAAAATTAACCTGCTAGCAGGAGGCTGAGTCAGCAAGTAGTGACAGGAAGTGGTAAGGAGGAACACACAGCCTAGCAAGGGTTTTTAAGTGGGGGCAGAGAGAAGGTCACTGGGTTGTTTGGAGGATGGCTGCAAAAAGGAGAAAGTTAGCTACTTGTTGTTCACCCCCTAAGAACCAGCATAATTCCACCTCAAATCTTGAATTGTGAGTTCTTTAGATTTAGATAGTTTCCTTTAGTAGCTTTGAGGAACAGAATCCTCTCAGGCTGTGGCCGTTGCAGCTGAAGCCATTGATTAAAGGCAAGCGACTGTAGACAATAAAAAATGATTACCAACAATTTTCTTCCTTTAGAAATTTTTGAAAATTACAGATTAAGTTAGCCAATTTAGTATATAATTTCTTTTGCATCTTCCCTCATCTAAATGTTAGCAGACATGTCTTCATCAGTTGTGAGTTCTTAAATCTAGAGAATATACTAACAACAATGGAGGAAAAACTTTGAAGGAAAATCATGTTTGTGAAAACTAAAGCAAGACTTATTACAAAAGAGTATTGGAACTAAGAATTATTTATTGTAAAAATTCACTTTGAAGTAAATGAGTGACGGCTTTCTAAAAACAATTTGCATCTTATCAAGCCAATAAAATTAGGTAAATAATAAACTACAGAGGCTCATTTACTTCTCTTGTTAGGTGCTTATTTTTAAAACCCATCCCACTTCATCTGTTCCCAGTTCATGGGAACAAAATGGCTTCTAATAATTATTACAACCTGCAATTGTTCAACTAGCATATATTAAATAATGCATGGATGCACCTTCACAATTTTTCTTTCAGCTGAGAGATCACATTCTCTTAATCCTTAGTTGTCTTTCACTTAAACTTCTTATTGTTTGAATAAAATATAATGAGAATATCAGTGATAAGATTGTAGATACAAACAATGCACAAACCTTGTAGATTTCATACTATCACTGGTTGTGCCAGATTTTATTTCCCAAAGATATCAGTCTCACCCAAATGTTCTTGCATTCATTGAGGTTGGCATTGAATCAGGGTGATCAAGTTATCTAAGCCATTGAGAGGTATAGACTATGTCATGTACTCTGTGAGTACAGACAAGCAGTGACTTAAGACAAAGAGAGTTAGGTAAAAGGATTCTCTATGACTTCTAAGATTGAAAGCAGGGCATTCAATTCTGATAAATCATAGAACTTCAGTTAACCGTGTAAGAATTCTGACTTTCTAAAGGTTACCATATTTGAGGCATTCTGAGTCATATCACATGGAGAAGCTACATCAAATGATTTTTTTTTTTTTAGATACTGACCTCAATTGGTAGTCAAACCCAGACATCAACAGGCATGAAAGTAAACAATTACACAAAACATTCCCACCCGAAACATCAAATCAGTCTCAATCATTGCATTTTCCTACATGAATTTCAAGACACTGGTTATGAGTAAGGCCACATGCTTTCCATTGAAATTTATGACAAGTGTAGCAGAATAGTTTTTTAAACCAAAACTATGGGGTAGCATGAAGCAATATGAACAAAACAAACAGAAAAACTTGTGATTATTATTCTTCCCTACCATCTAAAATTCACAGCACTTGATATTCTTGGAATTCATCTAAAGAAACTAGTATAGTTCCTCAGCTAAATAAATATTGACTACCCATTATGAATTATATCACTTGAAGCATAAAGTAAATGAATCGCACTATGACTATATTTGGATTTTTATCTCTAATATTAAGAGAAAGTTTCATCTTACCTCTATTATTGGTTAAAATACTGTTTTATTTTCAAAATTTAAAATTGTATACAATTTTTTTCTAACTAGGACATTTGTCTTGGGAATTTTTTTGATTGTGTAAATAAATAAGTCATTTGTAATTATTTTTCAAATGGCAATTTCAAATAGAAACCAGTGCTAGATGTCCTAAGATTATAAAAGACTGTGATTAAATTGTAAGTATAAGTCCTGAATAAACCAGAAAAACAGGTAGGCTGCCCATGGAATTCTGTGCCTCTGTTCCCCTAGGTGAATCTTACAGTTTTGCCCTGTCCCTAGCGCTGTAACAGAACACCAGCTACAGCCCTTCTTCATACCCCTCAACATCTCCTGTGGATACCACAGGACATATCCTTCAAAACTTCCTCACAGCACATACTACTATATTACAGGCCCCAGCTCCAACAGAAATTCCCTGCTAAACAACGGGCTACACTTGTCAGAAAACCAGGTAGGCTACCACAGACTTTCTCCTGTCTTCCCAATCCACCAGACTCAATCCTCAAGTCTCGTCCCTAGCACTGCAACAGAACACCAGCTATAGCCTTCCCTCAGCCCTGCTCACATCTCCTGTGGATCCCACAGACCACCTCCTACTAAAATTCTTCCCACCACTAACTGCTGTAACCCAGACCCAAACTCAAGCCTACCCATCCTGCTAACCCACGGACCATGTCTCCTCGAAAACCAGGACGGCTGTCCACAGACCTTCTCCTTTTTTCTGTTACCTCACTCCCAAGCACTGCACTACAACACCAGTTTCTTAAGAGTAAATTTTACTATGAGGAGTTTTTCAAATAAGGAGAGAAATGAGGGCTGGGGTGATGATTCCAGGGAGGTGGAAATATAATTGGGGCTAGTTAGAGGCTAGCCTGAGCCGCACAATGAGACTGTGAAAAAGAACAAAAAGTAAACAAAGCAATCAAACAAAAATGAAAAACTGAATTATTATTCAACTATTCACTGGAATAATATATAATGATGCAAACCATAATAGACAAACATACTAGGTAAAGTCAAACTTTCACAACATCTTAAACAATTATAAAAATAGACCATACTTAACACATAATTTCACTTGTGTACAATGTCTGTCTCTATAGGCATAAGTGTAAAGCTGTATGGGAATAATATAGCTCAATAACGATAAAATTAGTGATGTATATTGTTTAAAAATTGAGAGTGAAAATAACAAAATAAAACTAGAAAAAAACAAAATAATGTATCTAGAGTATTATTCTATAGGAATATAGATAATAGAGAAATACATTTATGCCAAAAAACAATAGATTAAACAAAATGAGAGGGGGAGAGAAAAGGGAGAAGGCGATGGTTGAGGAGAGCCTGGGGGAGTGGGATGGCTGAGGTGGAGGAAGAACAGATATGGGAGCAGGGAAGATATCTTAACTAAGGAAGGCTGACCAAGGAAGTCAGGACCACGAGAGGTTGATCCACCCACTGAGACAGTGTGCCTGAACTGATGGGAGCTCCCCAAAGCCAGCTGGAAAGGGACTGAATGAGCATGGGATCAAACTGGACCCTCTGAATGTGGCTGACAATTGGGGCAGACTGAGATGCCAATGATAATGGCACTGGGATTTGTCTCTACTGCATGTACTGGCTTTTTGGGATCCTAGTCTATTTGGAAGCATACCTTCTTAAGCCTGGATGGAGCGGGGAGGGCCTTGGACTTCACACAGGGTAGGGTACCTTGCCCTCTCTTAGGACTGGAGGGGGAGGGAGGAGGGGAAGTGGGGGAGTGGGAGGGAAATGGGAGGAGGGAAGCAGGTGGAAATTTTGATTCCTAGTATTAATAATGTAATAAAAAAGACTTTTTAATAGGAAAACATTTTCTTTTATTCTACACTTTGCTTTTTTTTTGTTTGTTTGTCTGTTTGCTTTCCAAAGAGAGAAAGAAATGTCATAGAAGTGGGTCTAATTGTAACCTGGGGAGGTGAAGGCATGATCCAAATACATTATATGAAAAAAACTTAGTTCAGTTAAAGTGTATAAAAAAGGGCTAATTGTTAGAAAGACTAGTAAACCAAGAACACACACACACATATACACACACACAAAATTCTCATATCCAGAAACAAGAGGGTAGTGCTTATGCTTCACAGAAATCTGTGTCAATGATATGCAACAACCTTGATAAAACTAGACAAGTTCATTGTAAGTTATACTTTGCCAAAGTCTAGCATGAACAAAAAAGAAAGTATAGAGTCTTTTGCCTACCACAATTATTTCATTTGTATAGATAAACTACCTTCCTCCCAGTAATAATGTTAAAATACAGAGAATTTCATTACTGAGTATGCAAAATTAAAATAAATAATAAATAAAATCAATTTTCCATAATCACTTCCAGAAAATAGAAAGGAAGGACAATATTTCCCAAATTATTTTCTAAGGCCATAATTAGCTTTGTGGTGAAAATAGACACAATGAGCAGTAGAAAATTACAATCAATGCAAATATTTCTCATGAACATCTACTTAAAAATTATCATCACTATATTCCAGAAAAGGTAGTGTTATCAAAATTGTCAACAACATTATCAATTAGAGAAACTACAAAATAAATCCACAAAGAGATAACACTAAGCAGCTATTAGGATGATGAACACATTGATTTAAGAAATAAACTGGAAATATTACATCCTGGGAACAATGTGGAATAACTCAAACTTTCAAGCATAGATGGAGAGAATGCAGAAGAGTACGGTCAGGCTTGATAATGACATGGCAATTTTCATAAACATGTCAGTACCAAAAATAAGACAAAAGCTAAAGTGAAGCAAATGAAACACTATTGTACAACAATACATTTCCTGGGAAGATGCAACATACATGTCTAACCACCGATAGGGAAACACACCAAAGTACAGATAATTTAAAAAAGTCCAGTTTTGTTAACCAGTGAATTTCATTTGAAGATAGTTATAGAAATATTGGTAAGGGGTTACTGACAGGATCAGAATTATCTCAAAGACAGCTGCAGTGCCAAAAGCTCACCCTGTTCAACCTTCTGTCAGCTCTACAGCTTGGAGAGTTTCCTTTCCAGTTGACAGAGTTGGTCTGAACCTTTTCCAGTCACTTAGGTTGGTCTTTGCTTCTTCCAGTCAGCTGATCTGGTCTGAGAGTCTTCTCTTTGTAGCTTGGCTTGTCTGAAAGTGACCCTAAGCCTGCTTTCCTATTTATATACTATTGGTGTGGAAGGGGCCTAGGGAATGTAATCAGTTTCAGGGATTTACTCCAGCTATTTTGAGTTGTTTACCTTCTTTCTTTAGGATCTACACTATAGGATGGAATGTTTCAATCTTGAAGAAAGAGCCACATAACTGGCACTCACCTTTGGAACCAAAGCTTAAGGCCACGTCAAAAGTATACTCAGTCATCAAGACAAAAACTGCTTTTAAGCAAAAATTTAAAATACGAAAATAAATGCAAAATACCCACAAAGAGCAAAATATGTAAATTATAATCTATAACAGAATTAGTGTGGCTGAATTTTTATGTGCCTCTGAGCATATCCTTAAATAGCAGCCTTACTTGAACATTTTGTTTCAGGGAAATGAAGGCATGTTTACACAAAATTCTATACAAAATTATTTGTAGAAACTTTGTTCATAATTTCTAAAACCTAGAGATAATTGAAAAGTTCTTTGACTAAGCTAGATGTTGTGATGCAAACCCATAATTCCAATACTTTGGTGATGGAGGTAGGAAAATCAGGAATTTGACGCCATTCTGGACTGCAGGAAATATTGATTCAAATCATAAAGTACTTTAACAGGTAATTGGGAAGATATGGCATGGTAAATCCATACAATGGACTAATATTCAACCAAAGGAAAGAGAGAACTGCAAATACATACAAAATGGGAATGAATCACAAATTAATATTTAAGTAAAAAAGAAAGTCTCAAAACACTACATTATTTTGAAAGTGAAAATTTTGGTTTTTGAGAACAGATCCATGGCTTTTACAATTTCTAGAAGTGATTACATTTCCTTTATCTTTATTGTGCTGGTACTTAATTGTATTAAAGCTCAGAATCCTTTTCCAAATATTAAGTTAATGCATAGCTACACTTCTTAAGACTTTTCCTCTCTTAGTAAGTTAAAATTAACCAATTTGCTTATATAAGCACCATGACTGTTTAAGGTATGAGATAAATTTCTGTTTTGAACAGATCAGAAACAATATATTGTAAAGAAATAGTGTGTGAATCTTGAAAACTGAATTTTGAGAGGAAATATAGGGCAAATTTTAGGAACCTAAAGAAATTGAAGGCAGCAGAGGAGGGAAAAAAATCTGGAAAGTGAGTGGATTAAGAAAAAAGGGGCACGTATAATAGAGAAACCACACTTCATAACCCATAGGGAAACTGAATTATTTGGTTAAACAGATAAAATAATTATAACAAAAATCATAGGGGAATATCTTTTTAGTAAAATATATAATATGAGTTTTAAATAAGGAAGATTCATGAAAAGCTAATTGTTCCAACTCAAATATGAAGAGAAAAATATCCATGATAAAATGGTACTGATAAGGCTGAAATACATAAAATAATTAAAGTGGCAAATAGTTTCAACCACAGACATAATTGAAAACACAGTATTTTAACATAGTTTTCAACAGTCATTTGCAAGTGTTTCAAGGTGAATAAAATGTTTTCAACCTATTTGGATAAATACATCATGTAGCAATAAATGTAACTGAATACATTTCTCTATTGCTGGCAAAATCAATTTAACTTTTGAATCAAGATCAAATGACTTGCAATGTCTCTGCTTAGTTGGCAGAAATGAGATTAATGACAATATTATAGCATAGTCAAAGTTGTCAACTGGAAGCCTTACCATTAAGGTAAGTTTCTGTTATAAAAGGTGAAGTATATAATAAAATTTAATGTTGATTAATTCTCACCAAAGTGTACCGAATGCATTAAAACATGACCATTACCTTTGTGAAATTGACTTTTCTAGGAAATACAGGGAGTATCTTCAGATACCAAAGCAACAGGCTGGCCACTTATTTTTTATGTCTGATATAAAACTATAAAAATAAGCAAAACTGCAAGTTATTCTCCCAAATTCTTATCTTCAGCTATGTTGTCCACAACTGGTATGGGAGGTGATTACTATGACCTGTAGATAGAAACCCACTGTTTCTCCAGTCACCTAAGTTGAGCAATACAGAATCAATAGACTATATAAATCCTTTAGAATATGGTAAAAAAAAAAGTAAACACTATGATTCCACAGTGAACATTGCAAATACAAAATAACAAGTGATACATATATTTAATGAAAAATACATAAAATATATTGAAGATGTCTATGTAGGAGATCTTAAAGTGAAACTATTATGTGCATCATGGTAAAATATTACAACAACTATGAGAGAGCAAGAAAAAAGATAGAAAATAGAGCATATTGTTACCCTAGCATGTTGGGTTATATCATCTCACAGTATAGACTCCATTGTCTTCCTGAAAAAAAATAATACATGATAGAAGTGAAATACACTGGAATGTTCTTTTATAAAAACTAGCAGAAACATCCTCCTAAGCAATAAATATGCAGTTATTTTTAAGTATAATTTGAAATTATCCTATTTTCATAGTTTAGCAAATATACTATGTATTATTTAGTCTTTGATTACATAGGCTAGAATATGGCAACTCATGGACTTTTCAACTATAGTAAAACAAGCAGAGAATATTGTAGCAAGAACCTAAGAAATGATTTATAATGAAGGAACAATATTATGTTAAGTGACATGATACTCAAGGTGGTTATGCTCACAAAGGCTCAATGCAAAATATTAACATTAACATTGTAACAGAAAAAACATGTTGTTTGGGAATACCTGCAAAACCTCATAACACTGCCTAGGAAGGCTTTTATATTTTTAAAAGTTCCAATCTTTAATAAACATGAATAGCTATACCATAACACACTATACTTAATATTACTCAAATTTTACATCTACCAAGATTACCAACAAGTCTTCAATGTGGCAGAAAATTTTTAGGAGAAATGTGATGATCTGGATTTTAAACTGTAGAAGGAAGAAATTAGACTCTTCTGTGGACTAGCAGTACCAGCTGCTAGACTGATGGTTCTCCACAATGCGTTTTTAGAAATACAAAATTCTTTCCTATGTTTGTGGAGTGTTATTATTGTGGAAGGCTTTCATATACATATCACTGATACACTTATCCTCAGCAATGACAAGAATATATGATTCCCAAGCTGTATGGGCATGAGTGGAAGTTTCCGTGTGGTTTATTTTGTGTTTATCTGCAAACTGCAGAAATCTTCCATACTAATGAGCCCCAAATAATTTTCCCAAGAAGTGCTGTGATGTCACATGTGATTCTAATAGAAGTGGAAGCCATGCAAACAATGATGACAAGACAGTTTTCTAAAAGGTAAAGGAGGAAATACGATATTTATCAAAACACATGAACTTAGAGTTGCAAAATGGATATTATGAGAAGCTAATGCACAACATGGATGCTGACAGAAATGGTTATTTTATTGCTACAATGGTTTATTCAATGTATGCATAAGTGAGATCCCTTTGAATATATACAATTTTTCATGAAATTTTATTTATTTCATAACAATACCTCAATCTAGTCAGATATTTCATATTGTAATATATTATTTGTGTTTTAATAAAAAAAGCTTGCCTGAAGATCAAAGTGCAAAATAACCACACTAGTAGCCATACAGGCCCGGCAGTGGTGACACACACCTTTAATCCCAGAAGCCGTACTAGTTAGCCATAGATGCCAGGTGGTGGTAGTGCGTGCCTTTAAACCCAGTGCTAGAGAGGAATATAAGACGGGAGGAGACAGGTCTCACTTTCAATCTCAGTCTGAAGATTCATTTTATTTCAATCTGAGGTAGAGGTAAGAGCCAGTGGCTGGATGCTTTACTTCTCTATCATTTAGTTTTCACCCTTTAATATCTGACTCTGGGTTTTTACTATTAGACCAATTCGATTTGTGCTACAAGAGTAGAGTTAGTAATTCTCTGTATTGAAAATGATTGTAAGAACTTAGGAGATGACTTGGAGAATACAGTAGTTGCTACCCGAGAGTGATAATCTGAATTAAGATCATCCCAAGAACCTGCATGAAAGTCAGATAGGCACAAGCCAACAGGGTCCTCAAGGCTCTTGTGACAGGAAGGCATCCATGAGCCCCATTAAGAAAAGCAAATATATGGCCTGGAAATAGGAGACAAAGAGAAGCTGAATGGTTCATGAGCTGTGGAATGAGGCAGAAAGGAAGAAATGAAGGTGGTGATGAGTAGGCTGATGTTGGAGACCTGCTTGCTACCTGGGGTCATAGTGAAGATGGTGAGGCGTAGGGTGATGGGTGAAGTCTGATTACTACCTGGGGTCAAGGTGCAGCCAGTGCAGCCTAGATGCCTAGATTGGTGGGGGGGGTGCCAGGATTAAGACACGGAGGCTGCTTTTCAGGTGGAAGAACAGCAACCTTTATTTTTCCCTGAGGTAAAGCCGTTTATACCTCTACTGCTTCTGTGGAAAACCGCAGGCCAGAAAGAATACAAACATCCTTGTCAATTACAGACCACAAGGAAGTTCCACTGTTGGTCAGGGGGAATGAGGGCAGCTAGATCACAACAACTCCCCCCTTTTATTTAAATGGTGCCTGTCTTGTTACTTTGGGGGGGGGGGAATACCTTGCCTGTCATAGGGAATAGACCTCTAATAGTCCCTGTCTTAGGTGGCATCCTGTCCCCAAAGTATTGCCCACCCATGGCTACACAGACACATAGCCCTAAACCAAGTATTCCCAGGACTGACAACCATCTAGCATGCACTAACTGGGTGGTAAAATTAACAAAAGCAGTATTCCAAACCCCACTCATATGACAATTGAGTCCAAGCAGGCCCCTCTCTCCCAGAACAGTTTGGCACCCAATGTGGTAAACTCATGTAAAACCTGAGAGGGCTTTAAAAGGAATTCTAGACACAAATATAGAGTTTAAGACAGTTTTTGCTGTTTGCTGGCGGGGTGCCACAGAGAAATTTTCCTGACTCAGCAGCCACAGCAGAAAAAAAAAAAAGCTGCACCATTTTAAAACGCAGCTTCCTGAGCTGTGCTGCCAGTGCAAACTCCGGCTATGGAGCACATGTGGGCCTGGGTGTTTCTGTGCCCACTCAGGGTCAGGAGGAAAGTAGCTGAGACCATGCCATGGCTCAGCTCTTCCTGCCTGGGCAGATGGCAGGATCAGGCTTAAGTAGGCAAGAGAGCATGGCAGATTCCTGCCACCATACACAGAGATGTTTCCAGGCTGTGCAGTGCTCTGTGTGGCAGATTTGGCTGTAACTCAAATTAAAAGAGTTTATGTGTTACAAGCTCATTCTCAGAGTTAAAGTGCTGACTGTGGCTCCTACCTGGCAGCCCCAGAGCTAGCAGAAATGGTATGTCCACCATTTTAAAATTGGAGAGAGGCAGAGCCACCATCCAGAGCAGCTGCAACCAAGCTGCTTAGCATTTTAAAAGCTCTTCAAGACAGTAGAGAATTACGAACAATGCAATAGGACAGATTCAGACATAAGCGACCTCTAAATGAATCACAATGTTGGATGAATGCACATAGGCTTTGGAGAGAAAATAAAGAGTATATAGAATCATAAAATAAAATTAATGCTTTAAAAAAAGTGGGTAAAGTCTTTAAAGAGACACACAGTACAAATATTGATAGATTAAAAAGAGTAAACAAAAATAAGCCACATAAAAATGGAAAATTCACAGAGAGTCTGGATAATGTATTTTATTGTGTTTTCTTTAAATTTTTTGACTGTGAAGGAGCTACACACAGAGAAAATTTTCATTGTATGTGCTGCTAAGCTAATCCAACATGTATATCATAAAGGTACCTTGACTTCAGAATTTGGGTCTAAGGATATGATGCTTTGGAAAAGAGGTTATGCTTTTGTTTTCACAGAAGATGAGACCCTGTGGATTGCTTCTAGACTGATATGGTATGGAAGACCATGCCCTCCTGAAAGATTGCTGTAAACATCCTCAGAAAATTACTTCACTCGGGGCTGGAGAGATGGCTCATCGGTGAAGAAAATTGCTTCACTCAACTGCTGACTGAGATGAACCTAGCATATGGGATACACCATGAAAGACCTGATTAACAGCAACCCCATTCAGCACGAAGCAGTTTGGAGAGAAATAACTGCACCCATATTCCCAAATATTGTTTATAAATGTTCTTTTACATTTAAAGGGGCATATGATATAGATTATAGATATAAATAATTTGCTTTGGTATAAATCTTGGTTTACTGATATAAATTTAATGTCAATCTTGTTATATGTATATTTCTGATCTTGATTAAGGTATTGTGATTGTGTAGATCATTTAAAAATGTAATGTATAATTAGGAAATATATGTTATTGATGGATAATCATCAATAATACTCAAGCTTGTAGTCATGTTAGTTAGATTTTCTAGATGTGCATAGATATATTTAAGATACGCATTCTTCATATCTTTCAAAGACTACAGAATATGACATTTAAGATGTTTTAATAACTTAGGGTTTTTCATGACAATGAGACACGTCTGCTCCTGGCAGCACCAGCTAATTCAAGAGGAAGATGGGCATCGAAGAGGCTCCTTATGGAGCTTTATAGCCATTTGGGCAAGAAACTGCTCTTGCCTGGACTGTTGCATAAAATGGACACAAAGAACCCACAGAGAAGACTGATGAACTTGCCTAAATGTGACATGATCCTTCATGATTCCTGTTTCATAAAAGAGTCTTTGAGACATTCTGCAGGACACAGAAGAAAGTGACTGAACTGTCTTTGAATTTTCCTTCTTCATGGAAAAGTCTGCTGGATACTATGGGCCTATAGGCTGAAGATGGATGCCCCAATGGTACACAAGAACTTTGGGTGACTGTCCAGGCAGCTAGATGTCTCTGTCATTTCTAGAGTTTTGGAAGTTGCTTACAGTGCACTTGCTGTTTACTTAGGTAATATTATATAGTTCTGAAGTCTTTGATGGGGTTAAAGAATAGATAGTTATAGTTATAGTTTCCTTTTGTTATGATAAAAGTTAAAATAAATATAAATATTGTAACTGTAATTCTTGCTTGATAACTGTTTTATTATATGTAATTTTACTATATTAAAGTTAAAGCCTTCCTTTTTGTTTAAACAGAAAAAGGGGAAATGGTGTAGGAGGTTCTTCTGCCTATGTGTTGCTTTCATTGTTTGAATAAAGAAACTGCCTTGGCCTTTTGATAGGGCAGAACTTAGATAGGTGAAGTAGACCAAACTGAATGCTGGGAAGAAGGACAGTGTGGCAGATGCCATGAAGCTCCTGCCTGAGATTGACACTGGTTAGAATCTTTCCCGGTAAGCCACAACCTCGAGGTGTTACACAGATTGGTAGAAATGGGTTAGATCAGGATGTGAGAGTTGGCCAAGAAGAGGCTAGATATAATGGGCCAGGCAGTAATTTAATTAATACAATTTCTGTGTGATTATTTCGGGGGTTAAGCTAGCCAGGCAGCCGGGATGAAAAGCAGGCCCACCCCTCCTGTGACAGGGTCATGGTAAAGGTGGTGAGGAATAGGGTTATAGGGGAGGTCTACTTGCCACCTGAGGCTATGGTAATGTATGGGCTGGGCAGCTGGCAAGGGCTGTATTTATATCCATGGTCCTATATCAGCCAAGGTCTATGTTGATATCTGTTGCTCCAATTGCCATCAAGGTCCTTGCTGATTCCAGTGGTCTGGGCCATGACCTGGGGATATATTGGGGTTCAGGGTCCAAGCTGCCACTGGGGTTGTTCCAATATGTGTCTTCACTGCTTCCTGGGGCCATGATGACAACCGGATCTGGACTGCTACCCAGGACCCTGTCTGCCTTTGCTGTGCTACCATAGCAAGGCCTGTGTAGATGTCTATGGCCCATGCTAACACCAAAAGTGACATGAAGGGTAAGACCTGGAACACAACCTGTTGTGTTATTGGTGTCCAGGAACCATGTTACTGCTAGAGTCATCCTAATTTGAGTGGCTGGGCCTACCACCTGGAGCCAGGATACCAACCATCTGAGCTACTGCCTGGGGCCATGTCTGGATCTGTGGTCTAGCTGCAGCTGGAGTCTGTGTTGAAGTCTGTGGTCCAGATTGCCACTACACAGAGGCACAAGATCTGAGCCACAATGTGCAGCCTTGTTGGAGACAGGGGGCCATGACATAGCAGTGGCTATACAGATCTGGGTAGTCTGTGGTACCACTCATGGACTTGGTGTCCTTTGGGCCCAGGCTGCTACTGAGGGCCATGTCTAGGTCTGTGATCCTATAGTGACCAGTTTCTGGATGGATATATGTGGCTCCTGTTGACACCGAGAGCTATGAGAATGCCTAATATCAGGTCAGCTTTCATAAAACCCTTTGAGGAGCCTCTTGCAGGCCCCTATGCCAAATTCAGTTCAATCATTTCCTGCCATCATAGTGGAAACTCCTTCCCAGAGCAATTAAAGAACCTAATGTCTATTGTATGAAACCATGCTGCCCTGGATAATAGAATAGCTATAGGAGAGAGAGCAAAAAGTTCAGGAGAAACATAAAGTGAGTATTTCAGCAAGCCTCTATAAAAGAAAAAAGACCAAAATTAAAAATATGAATAAATGACATTGTCATTGAAAAACTGGTAGACACAGGTGTGGATGTAACAGTAATTTCACCAGAATCTTGGCATCCAAATTGACCTTATCAGAAGGTAAATGTTCAACTTTTAGGGATTGGAACTTTATCTCAGATAAAAACAGTGTGAGATGGGTCAAATATATAGGGCCTGAAGGACAGAGAGGAAAGTTAAAGCCATATGTGGCTAACATAGCAATAAATTTGTGGGGATGTGATTTGTTATAGCAAATGGAATACTCAGGTTAATACTCCACAATCTTAGAAACAAACCATGAATTAGCATATCTTTCTCAGAAAATATTAAAAGGTTTTATAAAGAATAGTCACTGAACATTCAGGTTGTACAAGAACAGACCACAGCAACTGGTGTGGAAGTCCTTCTGTATATGTGTTGCTTTTATTGGTTAATGAATAAAGAAGTTGCACTTAGCTAATGGCTTAACAGAATATAGCCAGGCTGGAAAAGACACATGTAGAGAGAGTAGGCAGAGTCAGAAAGAAACCATGTAGCACCACCAGAGACAGATGCCAGATGTGGACAAAACTTTACCAGTAAGCCACAGCCCCATGGCAATACACAGATTAATAAACTTTACCAGTAAGCCACAGCCCCATGGCAATACACAGATTAATAGAAATTGGTTAACTAAAGATATAAGAACTACCTTGGAATACACTTAAGTGATTGGCCAAGCAGTGATTTAAATAATATAGTTTCTAAATGGTTATTTTCAGTTTGGGTAGCCAGGAACAAAGAAGCAGCCATCTACAACAGATTGGCACTCCAACATGTGCTAACTAAATCCACATAAAACCTGAGAGGGCTTGAAAAGGAATTGTAGACACTAAAAAAAAAAAAAAAAAAAAAAACAAAGTTTAGTTACATATTTTTTGTTTCAGATGGGCTCTTGCTGGAGGCATGCTGCAGCTCCTTTAAAAATGGTCTTCCTGATTCAGCAGTAGCAAAAAAAAAGTGTGATTTCAAAATGGCAGCTTCCTGGTTCGCCAGCACTAATGGCTCGGATTCCTTTGTGAGTTCTGGCTATGGAGCCTTTAAATGGGGTCTGTGAGCAAAGTGCTACAACTTTTTACTGGCAACATAGACCTGATGTGTGTCTAAAAATGGGGCAATGTACGTGCCTCTCAGAAGCAGTGAACACGCCTCCACCATGTTGGACTGGGCAGAGCAAGCAGGCAGAGCAATGTTGGCTCTATCCATGCCCGTTTAGCATTTAAAAAAGGAGAAAAAAGTACTGGTCAGAAATTAACTACAGATACAATAAAGACAAATTCAGATGAAAAAGACCTCTAAATAGGTCACAGTGGGTTTAAAAATGTACGTAGGCTTGGGAGAGAGAAGCAAAAGAGTATAGAGAGTTAAAAATGAAACAAAATCCCTTTCTGCCAGCAGGGAGCTGGCTTGCTAGCCATCAATCCACCCAGCCCCCAACCCGCTGTACCCTGCAAGCTCCATGGCGACCAATACCTGGTAGACATTAGAAGTGAGTAAGCAGTGGACTTGTGGCACTGGACCTGCCACTTCCTAAAACCTCCAAGTGGGAGAAAAGCCAGGGGCCCCGTCCCCAGGTCCCTCTGGCATTCCTAGCTGCCAGCAGGGATCTGGTTTGCAAGACTTCAATCCAACCTGCCCATAAAACTCCATTACCTGTGAGCTCCATGGAGACCAATACTTGGTGGACATTAGAGCTGCCAGCAGGGAGCTGGTTGCTGGCCATCAATCCACCCTGCCCCCAAACCACAATTCCCTGCAAGCTCATGGAGACCAATAATTGGTGGACATTAGAGGAAGAGATGGGAAGGTACAAATGCAAGAATTCCTCCAATATCCTAAAAAGCAACATGTCATATCAGAAGCCAGCAGACACACAACAGGAAGACTTGACATTACTAACCCAGAAGATGTGGAAGAAAACAGCTTTAAACATAACTTTATAAAAATGATGGAGACCTTTAAAGAGGAAGAGAAAAACTCCCTTAAAGAAATGGAGGAGAAGACAAACAGAAAGCTGGAAGAAATTAATAAATCCCTCAAAGAAACCCAACAAAACCAAGAAAAAGCAAACAGGTAAAGTAAACAGTTCAAGACTGGGGGATTGAAATAGAGGTCATAAAGAAAACACAAAGCAAGTCAACTCTGGAAATGGAAAATCTGGGTAAACGAACAGGAACTACAGAGACAAGTCTAACCAACAGAATACAAAAGATAGAAGAAAGAATGTCAGACGCTGAAGATACTATTGAAGGAAATAAACTCATCGGTCGAAGAAAACACTAAATGCAACAAATTCTTAACACAGAACATTCAGGAATTATGGGACACCACGAAAAGACCAAACCTGAGAATAATAGGAATAGAAGAAGGATAACTTCAGCTAAAAGGCACAGAAAACATATTCAACAAAATTATAGAAGCAAACTTTCCCAAACTAAGGAAGGATATTCCTATGAAGGTACAAGAAGCTTACAGAACATCAAATGGACTGGATCAGAAAAAAAAAAGAAACAACCCCTCACCATAAAATAATCAAAACATGAAACATACAGAATAAAGAAAGAATATTAAGAGCTACAAAGGAAAAAGGTCAAGTAAAACATAAAGGTAAACCTATGAGAATTACATCTGCCTTCTCTGTGTAAACCATGAAAGCCAGAAGGTCTTGGATAGATGTGCTGCAGAAACTAAGAGACCATGGATGCAAGCCCAGACTACTATAACCAGTATAGCTTTCATTCACCATTGAAGGAGAAAACAAGATATTAAAAAAAAACAGATTTAAACAATATGTATCCACAAACCCAGCCTTACAGAAAGTACTAGAAGGAAAACCTCAAACCAAGGAAGCTAACTACAACCATAATAACACAGACATCTGATAACCTCCCACCAGCATAATCCAAAGAAGGGAAACACACAAACACCACTACTGAAAGATAACCAGAGCTAACAATCACTGTTCATTAATATCACTTAATATCAATGGTCTCGATTTACCTATAAAAAGACACAGGCTAAGAGAATGGATATGAAACCAGGATCCAGCATTCTGCTGTTTACAAGAAACACACCTCAACCACAAAGACACATTATCTCAGAGTAAAGGTTTGGGAAAAGGTTTTTCAATCGACATAGTAAAAATGGCAATCTTACCAAAAGCAATGTATAGATTCAATACAATCCCCATCAAAATCCCAAGAAAAATTTTCACAGACCTTGAAAGAACAATAATAAACTTCATATGGAAAAACCAAAAACACAGGGTAGATAAAACAATCCTGTATAATAAAGGAACTGCTGGAGGCATTACCATCCCTGACATCAAGCTTTATTACAGAGCTACAGTAATGAAAACAGCTTGGTATTGGCATAAAAACAGAGATGTTGACCAATGGAATTGAATTGAAGACCCGGATATTATTCCTCACACCTATGAACACCTGAGTTTTGACAAAGAAGCAAAAATGATACAATAAAAAAAGAAAGCATCTTCAACAAATTGTGCTGGCATAACTGGATATCAACCTGTAGAAGAATGAAAATAGATCCATGTCTCTTACCATGCACAAAACTCAAGTCCAAATAGATTAAAGATCTCAATATGAATCTGACCACACTGAACCTGATAGAGGAGAAAGTGGGCAGTAACCTTCAATGCATGGGCACAGGAGACCACTTCCTAAATATAACCCCAGTAGAACAGACAATAAGATCAACAATGAATAAACGGGACCTCCTGAAACTGAGAAGCTTCTGTAAAGCAAAGGACACAGTTGTTAAGACAAAAAGGCAGCCTATTGAATGGGAAAAAATCTTCACCAAACGCTCATCAGACAAAGGACTGATCTCCAAAATACATAAAGAACTCAAGGAACTAGACAATAAAATTCTAAATAACCCAATCAAAATGTGGTTTACTGAACTAATGAGAAAATTCACAACTGAAGAATTTCAAATGACCAAAGGATACTTAAGAACATGTTAAACTTCCTTAGCTATTAGGGAAATGCAAATCAAAACAACTCTGAGATACCATCTTACTCCTTTCAAAATGGCTTAGATCAAAAACACTAATGATAGCTTATGCTGGAGAGGATGTGGAGCAAAGGGAGCACTCTTCCAATGCTAGTGGGAATGCAAACTTGTGCAACCACTTTGGAAATCAGTGTGGCAGTTTCTCAGAAAACTGCGAATCAACCTACCTCAGGATCCAGCAATACCACTCTTGGGAATATACCCAAAAATGCTCAATCATACTATAAAAGCATTTGTTCAACTATGTTCATAGCAGCATTATTTGTAATAGCCAGAACCTGGAAACAACTTAGATGCCCCTCAACTAAAGAATGGATAAAGAAAATGTGGTAAATCTATACATTAGAGTACTACTTAGCAGTAAAAATATTGACATCTTGAATTTTGCATGCAAATGGATGGAATTAGAAAACACTATCCTGAATGAGGTAACCCAGAACCTCCCCAAAAATGAATATGTTATGTACTCACTCATTACTGGATTCTAGCCATAAACAAAGGGCATCAAGCCTATAGTTCATGATCCTAGAGAAACTAAGTAATGAGGTGAACCCAAAGAAAAACATATATAGACCCACCTAGAAATTTGCATCAGACAAAAATTTGAGTACAGGGGTCAGGGGGAGAGAAAGAAGGGGAGAAGGAGGGGTGGAGGAGAACTTGGAGGAATGGGATAGCTGAGATGGAGGAAGGACAGATATGGGAGCAAGAAAGGGATATCTTTATTGAAGAATCCATTATGGAGTTAGCAAGAATCACGGCTCTAGAAAAATGCTCAAGAATCCACAGGGATGACCACAGCTAAGACCCTAAGCAATAGAGGAGAAGGTGTCTGAACTGGCCTTACCCTGTAGTCAGACAGATGATTATCTTAAATATCACCATAGAACCTTCGTCCAACAACAGATGGGAACAGAGGCAATGACCCACATTGGAGCACTGGACTGAGATCCCAAGATCCAGTTGAAGAATTGAAGAGTGAGAGTAAGAGCAAGGAGTTCAAGATCATGAGGGGGTCATCCACTGAGACAGTTTGCTTGAGCTAATTGTAGCTCACCAACTCCAACTGGACAGGGAGTGAACAAGCATGGGAACAACCAAGCCCCTTTGAAAAGAGTTGATAGTTGGGCAGACTGAGGGGCCACTGATAGTGACACTGGGATTTGTCTCTACTGCATGTACCAGCTTCTTGGTATCCTATTCTCTATGGATGTAAACCTTGCTCAACCTAGATGTATTAGGGAGAGCCTGGGACTTTCCACAGGGTGGGGTGCATGGCCCTCTCTTAGGATTGGAATGGGTGGGGTGGGAGGGTCTGTAGATGGAGAGAGAGGGGAGTGGGAGGAGAGGAAGGAGTCGAAATTTGGAAAAAAATTTAAATAAACTTTAAAAAGAAAAAAAATATGATTGCTCCAGAAAAACAAACAACAACAAAAAAATAGTATTTAACGAGACAGAGTAAAAGGAGTAAAGAAAAATAAGCCATGTAAAGACAGAATATATACAGAGAGTCTGGATTGTGTATATTATTGTCTTTTCTTTAAATTTTTTGACTGTCAAGGAGCTAAGTACAGACAGACATTTCATTGTATGAGCTGCTAAACTAAACCAACATATATGTGTTAAATGTATCATGACTTCAGAATTTGGGCCTAAGGGTTTGTTGCTTTGAAAAAGAGATTCTTCTTTTGTTTCCAAAGAGGATGAGAACTTGTGGAATCATTCCAGAATAATGTGGTTTGATGGACCAAGACGTCCAGAAAGTTTGCTGTGAACACCCACAAAAATTACTTCGCCCAACAAAAAGCAGGAAGCAATTTAGAGAGAACTATGCCCAAATTCCCTAAAGGATTGTTTATAAATGTATGTTTACATTTAAAGGGGGATATGATAAAGATATGAATGATTTGTATAGGTATGGATCTTGGTTTATTGATACAAATTTAAGGTCAATTTTGTTATACATATATACATATATGTATATATACATATATCTTTCTGCTCTTGATTATGGTATTGTGTTTGTGTAGCTCCTTCAAAAACGTAATATATAATTAAGAAATATAGGTGAAGAGATAGTCTATAATAGTCAAGCTTGTAGTCACATTAGTTAGGTTTTCTAGATATATAGACAGATATTTCAGTTAGATAGGTATTCCTCAAATCTTTCAATGACTACAGAATATGTCATTTAAAATGCTTTAGGAACTCAGGACTTTTCATGACAGTAAGACACATCTGTTCCTGGCAGCACCAATCTACTTCAAGAGGATGATGGGCATCAATGAGGCTTTTTATGGAGTTGGTTAGCCATTTGGGCAACAAATTGTTCATGTCTGGACTGCTTTATGCTATGCTGTATGAACTGGACATGCAGGACCCACAGAAAAATGACTACTGAAGTTGACTAAAGAAGATAAGATGGTCCTTCTGTGTTCTTGCTTCATGAAGGAGTCTGCAAGACATTCTGCAGGGTACAGAAGAAAGTGATTGACAAACTGCCAATATAGGTGGAACTGTCTTTGAAATTTCCTGCTTCATGGAAAAGTCTACCAGATGCTATGGGCCTGTAGGCAGAAGATAAATGATCCAATGTTACAGAAGAATTTTGAGTTACTGTCCAGGCAGTGAGATGTCTTTTGTCAATTCCAGAGTTTTGTAAGTTGCTTACAACGTACTTCCTGTTAACTTAGGTAGTATTATAGCCTTCTGCTATCTTTGATGGAGTTGAAGAATAGATAGTTATATTTATAGTTTTTCTTAGTTATGATAAAAGATAAAGTAGATATAAATATTGTAGTTGTAATTCTTGCTTAATACCTATTGTTATATCTAATTTTACTATGTTAAAGTTAAAGCCTTCCTTTTTATTTAAACAGAAAAGGGAAAACAGTGTGGTAAGTCCTTCTGTATATATGTTGGTTTTATTGGTTAAGGAATAAAGAAGCTGCATTAAGCCAATGGCTTAACAGAATATAGCCAGGCTAGAAAAGATACATATATAGAGAGTAGGCAGAATCAGAGAGAAGCCATGTAGCCCTGCCAGAGACAGATGCCAGATGGAACTTTGCCCAGTAAGCCACAGCCATGTAGCAATACACAGATTAATAGAAATGGATTAACTAAAGTTATAAGAGCTAGCTAGCAATACACTTAAGTGATTGGCCAAGCAGTGATTTATATAGTTTCTGAGTGGTTGTTTTGAGTCTGGGCAGCCAGGAACAAACAAGTGGCCATATACAGCAAAGAGCCGTTGGTCTTCCAAAGGCACCAACACCTTTATTTCTAAAATGGTTGACAGAAAAACCTGTATGGGTTGTGCAATGGTCTTTAACAACAGAGAAACTGCAGTCTTTAGAACAGGTGATACAGGAGTAACTAAATGCTCAACATATTGAAGAATCAACTAATACTTGGAATTCTCCTGTATTTGTTGTTAAATAGAAATTTGGAAAATGGAGAATGGTAATAGATCTAAGAGCTGTTAATGAGGTGACAC
Source organism: Ondatra zibethicus (assembly GCA_004026605.1). NCBI lineage: Eukaryota > Metazoa > Chordata > Mammalia > Rodentia > Cricetidae > Ondatra > Ondatra zibethicus. The sequence continues at coordinate 50,130 of PVIU01007851.1, read as the reverse complement.
AGTTAATGGGTTCTCTACAGTCTGGGATTACTTTTCCTTTTCTATTGCCTAAAGGGTGTCCTCTTACAGTTATTTATTTAGAATATTGTTTCTTCACTGTATCCTTGCAATAAAAATACAGAGAAAATTTTTCCTTCACAGTGCCTATTTATAAAAATTTTCAGCCTAAGAGATATCAATGGAAGATTCTGCCACAGGGAATGCTAAATAGTCTCACCCTGTGCCACTATTTTGTACAACAGCCATTGAAAATTATACACAAACAATTTCCTGAATCTCCAGTTTACCATTACATGGATAGTATTTTACTATCTGATTCAAATGTAGATACTTTAGAAATAATGTTTGAAGAAGTAAAGAAAATTTTGACTTGTTGGGGATTATAAATTGTTCCAGAAATGACACAAAGAGGAGATTCTATCAATTATTTAGGCTATAAAATCGGTTCATAAAAATTATATCCCAAAACGTTCAGATTATGAAAGATTAATTGCAGACTTTAAATGACTTTCAATATTTGCTAGGAGATATTTCCCATCTATGGCCCACTACTGAGATAAAACTGATTAAGTTTAAAAAATTTTAGATTGTGACAAGAACTTAAATAGTCCCAAGAAATTGTCAGCTGAAGCTGAGGAAGAATTGTATTTGATTAAACAGAAATTGCAGATAACACATGTGGATAATGTAAATCCAAAGCTTAATTGCATTCTGGTCCTATTACCCTCCAGGCATTCCCCTATAGGAATTTTAATGCAGAGGGACTATATAATCTGAGAATGACTAGTTTTACCACACAAAGTAAAAAATTAAAAACTTATGTGTAAATTGTCTCTGAGTTAATTCTAAAAGAAAAATTGAGACTTTGTCAGTATGAATAGACCCAGTAGAAATTATAGTACCTTTTAATAATGATGAAATTGACAAATTATGAGAAGAAAATTAATCCTGGAAAAGAGCTTGTAGTAATTTTTGCGGAGAGCTTAACAACAAATATCCCAAAACCAAGAGAATTCAAATTATAAAGAGAATTAGTTTAGAGCCTTCCTCACATTACAGAGGAAGCACCAATAACTGGAACCCCTGCATTCTATACTAATGCAAATACATCAAGAAAGGCAGGTTACAAATCAGAAAATTTAAATAAAGTAGATCAAAGCCCTTATGCATCTGTCCAAAAGTCAGAATTATATAATATTCTCATGGTACTAAGGGATTTTAAAGGAACTCTCAACATAGTTACTGTTGCAGAAATATGCAGAAAGATTCATAATATGCAGAAAGAGTCATTTTGTAAATTGAAACCACTGAATTTATACCAAATGATGCAGAATTGACTTTATTATTTATTCAGTTAAAAGAAAAAATTACAATTAGGGATCATCCCATATACATAACACACTTCAGATCCCATACGGGTATGCCAGGTCCTCTAACCCAAAGTAATGCAGGAGTTGATCAATTATTGATTAGAAATGTGCTGAGGGCTTCAGAATTTCATGAAAAATATCATGTCAGTATCAAAGGTTTAAAAAAAATTTTTTCATCAAGTGGCAACAAGCCAAAGAAATTAAAGGAAAATGTCCTACTCATTCTTTCTACAACCAAACACTACTATCTGTAGGAAAAAAGACAATGGGTACTCAAAGGAATGAGATCCAGCAAATGGATGTGTTCTATTTTGTAGAATTTGGAAAACTAAAATATGTACACCACAACCATGATACCTATTCATGTTTTCAATGGACAACTCTTTTGTTTTCAGAAAAGGCTGTTTTGGTAATCACACATTTTCTAGAAGTTATAACCATCATAGGTATACCTGTACAAATAAAGACAAAAAATGCTCTAGCATGTATCTAATACAGTCTTTTGCTTATTATAAAAGCGTATTACAGGTATGCCACACAATCCTACAGGGCAGGCATTTATAGAGAGTTCAAATTGAACTCTAAATGATATGTTAAATAAATAGAAAAGGATGCTAAAGACCCCCAGAAAAGGATTGTATAATGCTTCATTATCTTTGAATTTTCTAGATGCTAATGAGAAAGAACAGCAGCTCTGGAGGTACATTGGATAGTAGAAAAAACTACACAATTAAATCAGCTGGCATACTTTAAAGATGTAGTGAACTCATAATGGAAACAAGGAAGGGATTTTTGCATTTGTTTCCACCGAAGACCTGTAATAGGTAACATCAAAATTGATAAAGACTCAATTTGAACAAGAGAAACTTCTTTATTACAAGAGATAAATAGTTCATTAAGCAGTGTGGAAATTTAATACAAATAACCTATAAAACTAACAAATGTAGGCTAGGTGGTGGTGGTGCACGCCTTTAATCCCAGCACTTGGGAGATAGATTCAGGTTGATCTCTGTGAGTTAGGGGCCAGCCTGGTCTACAAAAGCTACTGCCAGGACAGTTTTCAAAGCTACACAGAGAAATCCTGTCTCAAAAAACCAAAGAAAAAAAACTAACAAAATGCTTTTTATTTGATCAGAAATAACTTTCCAAAAGAGAACCTCCCCAAAATTAGTGTTGGGATGGGTTTTGTTATGTCTTTTCAGGAGAGTATAAGCACCCCATTAAGAAATCCAAAGACTATTGGGTAAATGATACATCTGAAGAAAAAGGACAAATCATCCAGAAAATATGTCCCAAGGAAAAGAATAAATTGGCCTATTGATATATTACATTTCCAACAGGATAACATTTCATAAATATTCCCAAATGTTTGTTTCTGATATTCTCTACAGACACAAAATGCAAATGGTCTTTTTGTAGTCCTGGTCAAAATAAAGATTAATGATGGCTTTGGGATAGGATTTTTGCTTTCTCCTTCTCTAAACCCAAGCATGCTTATTAAAATTAAATCAAAAATCTGTTTCATATCAGAAGAGTCACCTTTTATGGGACAGAAGAAAAGAAATATTTAAGAACTACTTTATTTCCACTAATCTCATAATACTTTGGTTTTTATTGACTCTTTAACATCTTTTCTTGAGGTATAAATATTATCTCAAAAATTTTAAGATTTATATATGAATACACACACACACACATATATATTCTAAACTTTTTGTCATGATATTAATGGTCATATGGAGCACTAACTAATTCTAGAAAAAAGTTTCATCTACTGTCCTGTACATGATTTCAGGTTTGAGTCTCTATCAGTTTTCTGCAGTGAACCATAAGCATGCCTACAAGTGAACGTTGAAGTCTCCAAAAGGAGGATGGGCCCCCAAAATTATGATTTCTCCTGGAGTATGATAATACTACTAAGATGAAAAACACCACCTAAAGATCAGCTTTGGGACTACAAATTGCTAAGAACAATTTCAAGTTGGCTAACTGAGATGATCCAGCCTCACAGACTAAACTAGCCAGGATTTGAGACATGCCCTGCACTTTCCCGTTATGGGCTGGACAACAAATGATAAAGTTATCTGTTCAGGACTTCACAATTAACCCAATTTTTTTCTCAGTATTTCCTAAAAATACTGTCATCCCCAGACAGCAGGAACTCAATTTAAGTATATGCCCACATTCTGAATAGTTGAGGTAGTTGGTTTTTGGTTGTTCAACGGGTTATGGATATTTGTCATTATTTAGGGGGGTTGGTTACAAGTTGTTATTTGTTAAGGTCAGGAGGAAAGTTGAAAAAGAAAATTAGATGGAGCGTTCTTGTTTTGAAAATAAAGGGGATACAGATTGGATAAAAGGGTAGATTATTGAATCTATTCTGAAAAGAAAAAAGGGAGGATATAGATATAAGATAAAAAGGTAGATTATTGAATCTACTTTTAAAGCAACTACTAGTTTTAAATATTTTAAATTGGAATGAACTTTGTATATTTTAAGCAAATTTTGTATAAAAAAATTTAAGAGTAATTTTGTTAAAACTTACTGTACATACATTCCTACTCGCGTTCAATGTATTGTACCTATACAACTCATTTAACAAGGTAATGCAAATTGTGAATTCTTAAAATTGATTATTACCAATTATTTACAAAAGTAAAGAAATGCAGGTTAGTAATTAATCACTTATTACAATGAACTTGTAGTCACATTAGGTATGCTTTTAAGGTCAAAAGGATATATTTTAAATAGACAGGTCATCCTCAAACACTTCAGTGATCTACAGAATACAGCATTTAAGATACTTTAAAAACATAGATTTGTTTTTATGACAATGAGGCATGTCTACCCCTGGTAGCACCAAACTGCTTCAGAGAAGGTAATGGGCATTGAAGAAACTCCATAGGGAGTTTAGTTTTCTTGTGATAAAAGTAAGCCAATGAGCAAGAAAATGCCCTTGCCTTGACTGCTGAAAGTATGCAGTCCTACTTGGATAAGCAGGACACACAAAAAAATAATGACTAACAAACCTTGTCAAGACAAGGTAGGAGAGATCTTTCAAAAATCCTGCTTCATTGAAAAGTATGTCTAATATTCTAGGCCTTATGGCTGAAGATGGATGTCCCAACATTGCAAAGGAACTCTGGGTGACTGTCTAGGCTGCCAGTTGTTTTTGTCATTTCTCACATTTTTTGGAATTTACTTACTTGCACTTCCTGCTTACTCAGGTATATTATTTTCTTTTTGGGTCTCTGAGGTAGTAGGAGACTAGATAGTTATAGTTTATCTTGTTTACAAGATTCAGAAAAAAATTCACTAAAGAAGTATAAAATATATAAGACTGAGAGGTATCAAAAGATAATTTTAGATGGTAATGCAAGTTATAATAGAAAGTAAATTAGATACAAGACTTTGGACTCACCAAGATAGCATAGATAAGGGAGTATTTTCTATGAATTTGTCCAATGCAAATGGACTAGACATTATTTCCTATATATGCTGTATATAGTTATTGTACTTATTGTATGTAGTTCTTATATTAATTATAACCTTCATTTTTACTTTAGACAAAAAGGGGGAATGTAGTGGTATATTATTTGTGTTTTAATAAATAAAGCTTGCCTGAAGATCAAAGTACAATTGCTGCAGTAGTCAGCTCTATAGGCCAGGCACACACCTTTAATCCCAGAAGCCACATTAGTTAGCCATAGAGGCAGGACAGGGTTGGCATGTGCCTTTAATCCCAGGATTAGAGAAGAATATAAGACAGGAGGAGAAAGGTCTCACTCTAAGTCTCAGCCTGAGGATTCATGCTTTTATGATCTTCATCTTAAACTTCAATTTTTGTCTCTGGGTTTTTATTATTCATGCTATAATTTCATTCATGTAAAATCTTTTCCCCTTACAATAGTTAAAGATATTTAAAGGTTATTCCTAATAATGGAAAATCTATAAATACAGTAGATACTTTAGTCTCTTGTGGGTAAACTGCAAAACACAGTCAAACATAAATATATTTTATTTACATTTAATATATATTTAACAGATGAATATAAATATAAAAAAAGCAATGTGTTGGAGCAAAACTATCTCAGGGCCTGTACCTCGAGGCCTGTAGTATAAAGAAAAGCCTAGCTCGAATTTGAAAGATAATCTTAAAGCTGCCAAGTGAGGATGAGGCAGCAAAAACTAAGTAGATGCCCCTCCAACCAGATTGAGGGCTTGGCTGTCTCTCATTGGCTGGAGATACCCCCACATCACACAATGTCACTTAACATATATAAGCTGATGCTCACAGTAGTAAACTGAGTTCCTGCTTTGACTTGACTCCCCATCATGTCTAATTGTCCTTTGTGGTGGGGCTGCAGATCTGACTGTCCTGCATCATGGGGCTGCAGAACAGGCAGATAGCTCACTCAACTTTCCCTGAGCAATAAGGCTAAGGAGTCCTGGCAACTTGCACCCAATATGTGGCTCGCTTGGTCCCAGGGCTAAGTGGTCAGTGAAGGTGAGTAGAACCCTGCAATGGGTAACACAACTTCACACAAAAATGACCCAGCACTTAAGGCACTGGGAATATATACTACACTCTCAAGGCCTGGAATTGTCAGACCACAATGCAATCCAGGCATGGGAGGATATAATTACCCTGCACCCCTGGGTACTCATCAGGAATCTTTTCTCATGGGACACATGGAACTGGGTGGAGACTTTTTCTGGGTGGCCAGAAAAAGGGAAAAACACTTTAATATACCCCCCACCATTGGGATTCTATCAAACTATTATGGTCCTTAAGGCATGTTTTCACCTCTCTGCCCTGCCTCCCCCAAAACTGGGTAGGAAAATGTCAGAGACCAAGAGAGGTCTAATATCTGAAAATAATCAATTGGCTAGAAAGGCAGGGAACAAGGAGACAGGTGAGGAACAGGAAAAGGTCAAAACTCTGGAGAAGTCTGAAGAATCCAAAAGTAAACAATTCACAAAAAGAATGGGAAAAAAGGAGACACACAAGGGGGAAGATCAAAAATGGGTACAGTTTACTGAAGAGCAGTCCCAGGGGGATGAAATAAGGCAGGCAGATGCAAAAATAAAAGGGAAAGTAGATATTTCCTGTGACAAGGAATGATCACCTCCTTATGGTCCCAGCTACTCTGGAAAGGATAAAATGGGAGAGGAGAATGGGACAAATAGGGAGCTCCATCATTGCCAGGAAAAAAAATGAATATACCAGCCTCCAGGAGGAAGTGCAAAGTTGGGGCTCTCACACAGATGAACATGGAACGGAGCCTCCTGGGAATCCCAACCTTATTTATGTCAAGGCCTATAGAGCTAGGGTTTATAGACTCCAAGCCTTTGCTTCCGAACCTAAGCACTCCCTAGCCTGGTATCCTTGGGAATCTAAGGAACTGAAAGAATTGAGGAAGGCAAGGGACGAGGATGCCCTCAGCTCCCCTTGGGCCATGGCCCTCCATCAGGAGGTAACCTAGCATCCTTAGGTCCCCAAGGACTGGTATGATCAGGCTAATGCTACCTGGGGGGATTCCAATATGTTAAATGGACAGCCTTCTTTAAGGAGGCCTGTTGCTCTAGGGCAGAGTTCCATAGAGTGGCCCACCCCCCAATTCCCATCATTTATCTAAAGCTAACTGGTACAGGGGAAGTCTTTTCCACTGGAGTCCAATAAGCCACAATTGTGGCTCTGTATTGGGACCAAGTTAGACAAGTAGGCCTGGAGGCCTGAACCAAGCTAGAGGAGGGACCCACTGAATCACCTATACCTGGCACAATGTAAAAACAAGGGGAGCCACTTCTGGACTTATGTCCATGTACAGACCATCGTTGAGAGGAAATTGTCCCCTGGTGGGCTTAGAGACTAATTTACTAAATTCCTAGTCTGGAAAGGTATGAACCAAGATACTAGGATGGCTTGTGCTGGCCTTAGGGAAGGGTCCATGAGTCAATCAGTTGTGGCATCGCAGAATGCCAGGACCCAGTCAAATACCAACCAGACCCTTGTAGTGGCCTTTCAGGCCCAGACCCAAACTCTAGCCTCTTATATTACTTAAGCCCTGATGGCCAGACAGCAAAGGAAAACACCTAGGAAATGTTTCTTATGTGGTCAACTGGAGCATTTTAAGAGGGATTACCCACAAAAGGGCAATAAGATCCAAGTGAGGAAGTGACTCCCTCCATCTCCCTGCCCTCGCTGCCACAAAGGGTACCATTGGGGCTCAGAATGCCACTCCAAATTTGATATAAATGGGAAACCCATCGCAAATCAACCTTTAAACTAGTTGTGGGGGCCTCCCAGCCCCTTAAACAAAGGAAGGAAAGATGCACCTTCAGTTAACTGAACCATTCCAAAGCTAGAATGGTTCTGACCAAATATGACTATAATCTTTGGAGGACAAAGATTCTAATGCCTGATAGACACGGTGAGCTGATAGGATGGTCCTCAGAAATGAATAGATCCCAACCAGCTGGGATCTCATAACCACACTGCCTGTCATGGGGGTTTGGAGAAGATCTATGTCCCAAAAAACAGTCAGTCCCATAACTTTGGAGGAGCCAGATACAAAGGGAAGTTCAGGCCTCTGATCCTCCTGGGGTTGCCTGCAAACCTCCTGGGACGAGATTTGTTAGGACAAATGGATACCGTTATTACCACTGACCACCTAGCCATTTGTGATGATAAAACTGAGCAAGATGTCATCAGGTAGATTCCCAACACCTGGATTCACCCATAAAAGTAGAGGCCACTGCCCCCATTAGGTGGGCACCTGGTAAGCCAGTATGGGTGGAGCAGTGACCATTACCTGAACTTAAACTTAAAATGCTCAAGGAAATCACTAGAAATCTACTTAAAGAAGAATGGATAAGGCCCTCAATGTGCCCCTGGATATGGAAGACTAATGGGACCTGGGGAATGTTACAGGACCTATGAGCAATCAATGTGTGTATGGAGTTAGTAGGGGACACTTTAAGGGACTTAACTTGGGTCCCAACAATTCCCTCCCAGTTTCACCTCACTGTAATTGATCTAAAGGACTGCTTCTTCTCAATTCCTCTTCATGAGGAGGATTGTGAAAATTCACCTTTTACATTTCTACAGTTAATTCCTCTCTACCTGACAAGAAATACAAATGGGCTATTCTCCCACAGGGAATGACCAATAGTCTGTCCTTTTGCCAACAATATTTGTATGGTATCATCTCTCCTTATTTTGACAAAGATAATACCCTCCTATAGGTTTATATGGATGATATAATCATTGGGCATTTGGAGGAATAAGGGCTAACTCCCTGGGTGACCACTATTCTTGATATTGTCCAACAACATGGCTTTAAAATATCCCACACAAAATACAAAAGGTACCCCCATTTCATATATTGGGATTCCAATTAACACTCACCCAAGCCAAAGTGAATGGACCCCAATTATTTCTGCCTGAGCCTCTCAATTTATTGTGATTACAAAAGATACTGGGGGAAATGAACTTGTTTGGGCCCTGGTTGCCTGTAGAGACTGGGAGAATAGATATGTTATATGATCTCCTAAAAGAAGAGCAACCTTATGAGATCATTTTCTTGCCCCCTGAGGGTTGTCAGACAATCACCAAATTCATCAACAAGCTCCATCAGGCTTCTTTGTCAAGCTAAAATCCTAACATTCCAATCTAAGGCTGTATAGTATTAGGGAAAAAGACCATGCTGGCCGCCATTTTTCAGCAGTCACAACTACTAGAATGGGTACACACACCACCCTGGGGGTACTCCCAGAGTGTACTCTGTAGTTGATCAAATAGCTGATATGATCATAGAAATTTGGGATACATCCCTCTGTCTTTATGGAAAAGTTCCCTCTAAGTAAATAATTCCATTCAAAATTAAGGACTTAGAATGGGTGGCCAGACATGGTTCTCAATTAAGCCTCACCCTAGAGGGATTTCTGAAGACCCTGGATACCCACTTTGGGGTGTCCCAGTTAGTAAATCTATATCAAAAACTACACTGGAGAGTCCCATTAGTCTTTTCTTTTAGGCCAATGCCCCAGGCACTTACTGTTTTCACAGATGGTAGGAAGAATGGGACCGCCATTGAAGGTTTCCCTGCAGGAGGGATCAAGATAAAAATTACCAAATTTCTCCCTTGTGAGGGATCTGATCAATATAAGGAAATGTTGGCCATATATATTGCCCTACAAAAGGTCCTAGAACCCTGCAACCTCTATTCAGACAGCTCTTATTGGTGAACCTACTGCCACACTTACACTATGACTATATCAGATTGGATGCTAATCCTATTTCTGCCTTGATGATACAACTCAGATCACTTTTAGAAGGTAGTAAAAAATCTCACATATATTCAACATCTCAGAGGACACCAAAACCTCCCTGGCCTCATTTCCCAAGGCAATGCTGCTGCAGATGCTGCAGGTCCAGGGGCCTGTCTCATAGAGGTCTCAGCTCTGCCCATACAAAATGCTACCCAAATGCATGACTTAACTCATGTCAACTGGAGAGGACTCAAATACCTATACCCCCAGATCCCCACAACAGTACTAAAGAAAATTGTTCATACATGTAAAACTTGCCAACAGTTTCTCCGCACCTCCCATTACAAGGGCCGGGGTGAACCCAAGAGGGTGAGGACCCAATATCATCTGGCAAACATATGTAACACATTACCCTCCATTTGGCAAATTAAAATGTATGTTTGTGACCATAGATATGAACTCTAAGGCACGCTGGACTATTGCCCACTCAGGGGAAAAGGTGGTGGATTGCTTCTATACCAATACGGTATGCTAGACCATGCCCTCCTGAAAGGTTGCCATGAACACCCTCAAAAAATTACTTTGCACAACTGCTGACTGAGATGAACCTAGAACACAGGATACACCATAAAAATCTGATTAACAGTGCCCCCAAACAGCAGGAAGCATTATGGATAAATCTACACCCATATTCCCAAATACTAACTTTAAATGTTTGTTTACATTTAAAGGGGGTATGGTATAGATATGAATATTTGCATGAGTATGGATCTTGGTTTATTGATACAAATTTAAGGTCAATTTTGTTATATGTATTTGCATTCAAAACAAAAATTAGGGAGATGTTGGCCTAAAATTATCTCAGGGCCTGTACTTCAAGGCCTGTAGGACAGAGAGAGGCTTGGCTCAAGTTTGAGGGATAGTCTCAAAGCTACCAAGTGAGGATGAGACAGCAAAATCTAAGTAGACACCCCTCCAACCAGAGGGAGGGCTTGGCTGTACCTCATTGGCTGGAGATACCCCCACATCACATCAGCCCCAATGATGTCATTTAAACTATATAAGCTGACACTCACAGTAATAACTGAGTTTCTGCTTTGACTTGACTCCCTATCGTGCCTGATTGTCCTTTGTCATGGGGCTACAGATCTGATTGTCCTGCACAGTGGGGCTGTGGAATGGGCAGATAGAACACTCACCTCTCCCTGGAGGCCTGGCAGCAGGGTAAATAAAAGCAGATAATATAAGAGGGGAAGTATAATGTGAGATCACATAAACTTTGATTATATAGGGCTATTTATTCCATGTACAGTATATATGTATTGATAGTTTGTATAATTTCTTTAAGTCTCAGTTCACATGTATTATGCATATTTTATATTAACTTTGAATGTAAAGTACATTAGATATTTCTTTGCATGCATAGAATTATCATAACATGTTATCATTTTCCCCATTCCAGTCTGTATTCCAGTGTAGAAAAGCTAAACATGTCAAGTCATAGGTAAACATAAAAATTTCTGAAATATGTTAAAGAGTACCATTATATTAATAAATCAAATTATGAGTTTGAAATCAATCTCAGAATCTTAACATTCCTTTTATGATTAGGATGAATTTGGCATGTAGATATCTGTATTAGTTACTATTCAGACCATTAGCAAAAAAGAACAGACATTCAATCTTGTCATTTCTTTTCTCCAGTTTGCAAAAACCTCTTCCTGACTTGAGAGAAATGCAGGTGCTATCTTTTACCTAAACTCATATAGAAAATCCTGTCAGTCAGCACCCTGAGTTCACAACCTGAATCCAGTCTTACAGTTCAGTGGGATCTATAACAGTCTTTTCCAAAATTATGTGAGGACTGTTACAATTGCTTGAGAGAAACATAAACAATCTTAGTCCATCATTGAATTAAATTTTTCTTGCTCATTATACTTCATTTTTGTCCTTGCCTTATGTACACTGAGATATAAATTTCTCAAATTTCTGTACCTCTCAAAAACTTGAGGTTCATAGTCAAAGTCAAGTATGCACAGAACATTTCCACAACTGGTAGTTGCAGAAAAGGGATGTCAGGACAAAATAAAAGAGGATAGTAATTTTTCTTTCTGTACCTATAAAATTTGTGTGTGTTTTCTTTGATTTTAAAAAATAATGTCTTTTCTTTGCAATGTACAACAAAACCTCTGAGAATTTCAATGTGTACATACATAGAGTACTTGAAAACAAAACAGAAAAACAAGACCAAGTATCTGAAACACACATTTTAAGATGTTTAGAGTCAACTACATTTGTGTGCTTGTTAGTCATCATACCATGTACAGACAATCTATTAAATAAAATTTTCTTCCCAAGTAGTTAATTATTTCCCATGAAATACTAGACAAAATATTTCTAGAGGCTTAACATTGTTTTCCATAAACAAAATCACGGTTGAGTATTCATTTGCATCTATATTTACTTTTTGAGAAGCATTGCATTCAACTTTTGTTTCATGGAAAGGTCTCCATGTTCATTAAGAGGGAGAAGAAAATCAGAAAATGTCAATCTTATATTGGCACAAAGACTGTAGTGTTTTTATCTAACCTTCCCTTCCTTCTCTCTTGGATTTTGGATTGATCTTATGGCCTTGTGTACAGTGGGGATATATTTCTCAATTGAAATATATTTCTATCCCCCATATCCATGAGTTTAGTGGATGAGAATCAGTTTGATCTCTCTCTTATAAAAAATTTTATGTTGTTACCTAATGACATGCAAGCAAGATTTTGAACACTGTGTGTTCAAAAAGGTAGTGCTATATTCTTTCTACAAAGGACACATACAATGTGCAACTGTCTGTTCCTGGACAGCCTAAGTCATCTCTATATTCCTTTGGATTTGAATTTGCCATTCTGCCTAATGCACACCCTCTACTAGTACAGCATATGTTGCATACCACTGCTGCCCTAAGTGTCTAAACAGTGAAATTCACCTTGATCATCTCTTCAGGCTGACTTGACATGCTTCTCTTCTAATCTACTTGAGAGAAAGATAGCTATAGGAAAGGGTGATACAAGCCATAACAAGAAACTGGACATGTGGTCTTTCAAGGAAAAGGATTCAATTTTTGCAGGCATTTGAAATGATTTTTGGCTGCTGTAATCATTTTTCTCAATTCCTTAAAGAAGGATGCTTAAAAGAAATCCCACACTAGCTTAGAATTGAAAATAATAGATGGTTTTTTATTCAAGGGTAGGCTCACAAATCAGAATTCTCTGCTGGAACGGAGAACAGAAACCGAATCCTGTAGCCAGAAAAGAGGGGAGACACATGCTTTATATTGGCATAAATAGTATAAGAGGCCTCACCCCAGTGGGCGGGTAACTTGAAGGCTACTGGCTGTAGGATTTTGCTACAGCAATTCCTTTTTTTTTTTCTTCTAGGATAGATTTTATTTAGAAAACTGGTGCAAGGGAAACTCCCAGGAATCTACAAGGATAACCCAAGCTAAGACTCCTAGCAATAGGGGATATGTAACCTGAAGTGGTCACCTCCTATAATCAAGCACGACCTACAGAAGAGGGACTGGGACACCAACCCAGCAACATAAATTTCTACTATAGTCTTTCCTGACTGTGGGATGTGCTGGGGTAAGGGTGGCTCATATTGTGGGAGTGGCAAATCAATGGCTGGTTCAGTCTTAGAACCATGCTGTGAGTGTGAGCCCACCTCTGACACTGCAAGGAGTACCAGGACCCAGAAGATGGATAGCCCAGAGACCTAGGATAGAACCAAACATTATTGGAGAAAAGAAAATGTCACTGTAATTATGACTTACAATATTCTGCTATAATCACAGGTTGATGCCTAACACAATTATCATCAGAGAGGTTTCATCCAAAAACTGACAGAAACAGATGGAGACCCATAGCCAAACATTAGATTGATCTCAGAGAATACTGCTGATGAGAAGGAAGAAAGATCATGGGAAGCAGAGGGTTGAAGGGCATCACAAGAAAATCCACAGAATCAACTAACCTGGACCTATAAGAAATCACAGAGATTGAACTGACAGCTAGGGCATCTGCATGGGACTGACTTGGGCCCTCTGCATATATGCAACAGTTGTGTAGCTTGTTCTTCTTGTGGGACTCTTAACAATGAGAACAGGGCTGTCTTTAACACTTTTGCTGACTTTTGGAATTCTATTCTTCATATTGGGTTATCTCATTCAGCCTTAATATAATGAGAGGTGCCTAGTCTCATTGCTACTTGATACACCACATTTGGTTGATATCCATAGTAGGTCAATTCTTTAATTCTATGTAATGTTATATATTCAACATGTTTAAATTTCAACATGGACCCATTTGTTTGTGAATCCCCAAATCTTTCAATACTTCATCATGACTAGGAACATGACAAATCCAGCCAGGAAATCTATGATACATCACAGAAACATTACCAAATAATGGGGTTTTGGCAGTGTGGCATTGCCTTGAAGTAATATGATGAACATTCACATGTATTGTCACGCATCTTCATGCAAAAAATCACAGTATATTATGAACTATGGAGAATATATCAGTTTTTAAACCACAATAAATACCTTTAGTGACAGAAGTACTTACTAAGCAGATCTCAAAGGGGCACCAGATGGTTAGATGTTTTCATATTTCCTATACTTTTATTTTTTCTTCAAGGGGAATATCTCACAGATTCCATGAAACATGTTTGCTAGAAGTTACCAAGGTCTCTAGAATATACACTTTCACTCTCTGCTGAAGAAAACATTTTCAATTCCTATAGTCTCCCTTAATCCCTTCAATTTGCAGTTTATCTGTGTCCCCAGATAGTGTGACCTAAAGATCACATAATTCGTATCACGGACAGATCAAAAGCCACCTACACACTGTTCATAAGCCCACTTTTGGGTAGTCCACACTCTTTAAAGTTTTTGATAGAGAACTCCAAATTGTACAAAGAGCAACTTGGAATGTTATCATCTGTGAACTAATTTCTCTTTAGTGTTTCACATTTATTTTCTGTCAGTTCACCACTTTGCTAGTTAATCTATGATATGTAACTAATCTACGATATGCAATAAAATATCATATAACTGTGGCCTGGGACTTTAATAAATTACAATTAAATGTTATTTGCAATATGCTACCATATGTTGGTTTATTCAGCACAAGCATTTGGAACATCTTCCTTATATAAGGTGCTGTGATAGATATTCAGAATGCAGTAAAGCAGCTAGATAAGCAATATTCTGACATTAGTGAAATTTTATTACTAGCAAGGAAGAACTATTGTAATTTTTTAATAAGAACAAATAAAAGCTATGAAGAAGTATAGACTTGCATGAGAGCATCAAAAAGGAAATGCTGGTGAACCAAACAGGCTTCTTTGAGAAAACAGACTTCCAAATGATAAATAGTAGACAAAGGGGAAATCAGAAATGGAAAAATAAAGCAGAGGTAAGAAAAATATATTACTAGAAAGAAAAACTCTTTTAAAAAGGTCCTTTTATTTCCAAGAAGTTCTGAGAATGAGTGAGGACATCACAAGATTTTTATGTTAGTCAGATGGAACGAAACTTGTAGGATATACTGAACATGTGTTTAAAGAATTTGTGATGTCAAATAAAAAGATGGTCAGCATCAGAGTTGTATTGCTATTATTTTCAGAATATTGTGGAAATGTCATGAATGTTGCATGAAAGTTAGATTAAGGAAGGAAAGATGAAACCAATTGGAAAGGGTACAGAAGATTTCTACAGCATACTACAGGAGTCCAACTTAGCTAGTTTAGAATTCAGATGTTTGCAGGAGAGAGAGAGTAGATGAGCTGTGAAGACATAATTCTATTGGATATAATTGTAAAGGCAAGGGTAATATTCACAATCTTTGATTATTGACCTGTGAACACTACCAGTCAGAACAGATAGCACTGAGAACTTATCAACATATTTTGACATGAAAACAAATCAATCATATTTCTGTAAGTGATTTTCCTTTCCTTTTTTCATTTTACTTTAAAAATTCTAATATGTATTGAAAGGAATTTATGCCATATACTAACAAATTAGATGCATTTCACAAACAATGAATCGGTTAAATGTATTTTATAGTATGATTCTTTTTCTCCTAACTAAAGCATAAAATATTATGAAACTCAAAGCTGGATGACAGGATTTGCAGTCTGTGTGAACACAATGTACTAATCTTGCCTTTCAGGGGCATTCAACTATATTAATTTTTATGAAACATTAACTTTTCTTAACTATAAAGGTACATAAAAGGAAATTTGTCTACCTCACTATCATTAATAATAAACTCAAAAACTCTTTCTTCCTACTCTAAATAATATTCTACCAACTTGGTTGCCCTCAGGAAAGGTAATTATATGTCCAAGCTCGGAAAAAGAGAAAGCATTTCAGATTTTAATTTTTCACATCAATGGATAGAGATAAAACAGTGCTAGCAAACTTTGAATCCTCAAAAGAAAAAAAAAACAGAAACACACATTCATATTTTATATTCCAAATGGATCTCTTGCAAATTCTGACTATAAATATTATACTTTTTTCCAGAAACAAATTACTTATGAATGACATCTGATAAATGTGTTAACAAATAATATGATAGCAAGGATGTTTCAGAAGGTTTGTGTTTTATTTAAAGTAGAAATGCATATTGTAAAATATAATGATTCATACTATTTTTGGCAACTGGAGTATCATTATGGAATACCACAGGGCTTAGTGTTTCAACTGAAATAATAATTATTGGTAAAAGAGAATCTTAAACCAGGAGAGAGAATTACCTTTATTATTTGGTTATAGGTTCAAATAACAGAAAAAAATAATTCAATAAGTGTTGCAACTAGATCAGAGTACATAAAATGCTTAGCCAACTCAATATGTACTTATGGGAATTATTTTTCAGCTTACAGTCTCTCAGAAGATATATATTAGTTCTTTACAAAAGAATTAGTTCCAAGGTAGATGGTATGTAGGAATGTTGATTTAAATAACATATTTAATTATAGAAATTATAGATTTTTGTTTTATTAAACATGAAAACACTAATAAGTTAAGGAATGTCCTAAACAAAAGGGTATTTTGAGAAGATAGTATAATTTAGAAGAAATGATAGTTCTATTATGTCAATATTTTTTCCTAAGTAGAAATTTCATTGCCAGTAATTTGGAACTTAGAATAGTGAAGGGGGTAGCAGTAACTTAGAAAAACCTTCTCATTTTTCATGCTCAACCACAGGCATACCACTGAATCTGGATAAGCCCTACATTATCCAAGTCACACAATGCCCATCCTGAAATACAGAACATGGTGAATAGGTGAAATTAGAAGAAGCTGCTACTGGGAGAGACTGTGAGATTACCAGGCATTAACACTTTTCTAGGAGTGGTGAAAAACAAACAGAAATCACAAGAAGAATCTATGTTTATATGTTTATTTAGTCACATTCAGGCATGTTCCATAACTTTGAGAATATGGAAAAAATAAGAAAGTCTATGACAAAAATGTATTGGAAGAGACAGATTAGTAAAAATGTTGTTCTGCTTTTTACACTTTCTGTCTATTGTCTGTCTATATTCATATGCATAACCATATTTGCATATCACAGTAAATATGTTTGGCCTTTTTTCCAAAGTATGACAAAACAGTGTTTGAGTATGAACTTAGTTTATATTACACAGTTTCTTACTGCAAATATTGGTTATAACTTATGTAAATCATTTTGAACAATATATCTAATAAGTACAGAGACAAGGGCATTGATAAAGTAAGCACACTTCAAAGAAACAAATCCAGTGACTGATAGTGAGTGGGTACTGGCACAGACCACACCTTAAAGGGAATAAGAGTTTGTTCTGGAGCCATTTTGAGTGACCATGGCCCTGGAACTCCGATTTAGGTTGTCTCAAATTCCATATTCCATTATGAAAACAGTTTCACAAAACTGTATAATTTTACAGAACAAAAAAGTCAGAAATCAAGGCAAGTATATATATCAGAGAGGAAGTTGTAGCAGCTAAGGACTACATTATGACTAAGGCAGCAGTCCAGTCTTAGAGGGCCGAGGCCAGCCCTGTCAGCAACCTCAGTCTGTTAAAACAATTATAAGAATTTAATCCTACTAAAATATTCCAGGAATGCTGATTACTAAAGTCTTGTTTTCATCCTATTCCAGAAATGTGTAACTGCTTATTTTGCTCCTGGAAAGTTGCTTAACAACTGCTTACGAAAGGCCTGTGTGTTATCTCTGCCCTGCAGAAGTTCATGTCTGCAGGAATGAAGTAATAGTGGCTTTTGCTTCCAAAAATTCTCCCCAGTTTCAGTCAGGTCACATGGAGCTAAGGTCAGCTGCAGCTTAATAAAATTTGGCTGACTGGTGATCTGAAACTCAACATGATTACAGCAATATAGGGGAATCTTTTCTATAGACCTCAGATATTATCAGATGGCTTTTGTGTTAGGAGGAGCTGTCTGCTAAGATAGTAGATTTCAGTTATTATTAGTCACCAGATGTCAGTGCTGACAAAGCAGTAGGCAAGGAATGGCTATTCAGAGGCTAAAGTTTGACTGAGATAAGGTAATTAGGCTCTCAACCCACTACAACATGCCGTCCCCTCTATATTACTACAAGTTTAGTCATTTTTTTGCAGACATAGCGTATTTCAAACCCTCTTTCATTGTATTTATGTTTTCCCCTCACACATCAGTTATTTGGTCTTAAATGTATAAACTCATATTGACAACCGTTCCATATGAACTAAGTTCATACTGAAAAACTGTTTTGGCAAATTTTGGAAAATCTGATAGAAATGATAACCTAAAGACAGCTAAAATATATTATTAAGTGATCAAAAATATATGAACTGTTTTTGCTAAGCATAAAATGTAAAATCAAAAAAATAAGTTTCATGATGGATCTTTGTGTAGACATATTGTTAATCATAAAACAGAGGAAACTTACAAATATGTAAAAATATAAACAAGAAATACAGAACACAGAAAGTTCATGCACTCAAAGAAGAGCAGTCAGATAGAAAACATGTGGTGGGCATACATTCAACAGAGCCTGATCCATTTCTTACTCAGATCCATGTTAGTAACTAAATTTACCAACATTCCAGAAACACAGACCCATCTATACACACAAAAGAGACAGACAAAATTTTCTAATCAAACAGAATCAGGCAGTGAGTGACATTTCACTATTTGCCCTGAATGAGAGAATATTGGGGTCTGGTCAAACCCCTTCCACATCCAAGATTGGGATCCCCACAGAACAAGACCAGATTATGATTCACTAGGAGGCCCCTATATGTGCTTGCTGCTTTTCTCAGTGCATCAATTAACTCTGAAAATCTGTAAAACTGAAGACAGACTCAGAGCATTGAACATCTCAAGGCATTTGCTTCCTGAGGCAGCCCCTCAGACTCAGTACTGGAGCTCTGAAGAGAAGTCCAGCTTTAGAATTTGGGTGAGTGGACTTAATCTCACTAGGGTCTCCAGGAAATGTTAATTCCACCAGTCAAGAATAAGACCCCTAGCACAATTTTTGAGCCAAATTTGAAACAAGCTTTATTAAATGCTTTCCCGGATAATGGACTCTGGGCAGGTCCATTCTAGGGTTCCCAGAAAATGGTGACAACAAGTCACATTTTGCAGCAGCTTACAAAGGCAAACCAACAAAGCTGCATATTTGCCACCAGGTCCAGTCAGAAGCAAGCATACATCACAATGTACATCCTGCCTATGAACCTCCCACCTCCATACGATCAAGCACATCCAGTGCAGTTTGGTCAACCAAACTTTTTCAGGAAAGTGGAAGCATGTGGCTTGTTATCTTTTTGAACAACAGCCTCCAGCATCTCAGAAAATATCTGTCCTTGGGTAATGGGTATGAACAGGGTAGAGGCATATTTGTTTTATGGATCTCTTAGGCATAGATATTAAACTTAAAACATTTGGTTCTCACAATACTTTTGCCTTGTCCCCTTTAAATAGTACTTTTATTGACAATATTGAGATGACTTTCATGGTTCTTGTTGATGTGGGAATTTGGAAACAGAGATCAGAAGGAGGCTAGAAGAGAGATAACTTTGCAAAAAAGTCAAAGCAGTCATGTTTCAGGGCCTGGAGGTCCTACTACCTGCTGCCTCTCCTAAAGCAATCCTGGAGACAGTGAGTAGTAGAGGAGATAGCTTTATTTAATTCTGGTTTGGGGAAACAGGGTAAAGACCACAAGCCTCACAGAAAGGCACTCCTCATTTTTGAATGGGAAAGTGATCTTAAGGGTGTGAGAGGCAGTTGATAAAAATTTCTCATGTTTATATAAGTTCATTGGTCCCTGGTGGAAGTTCCTTAAAGGATAGAGACTTACTTGTTTGACTCACCTAAAGTTTATCAGGCCTATCATCCTATTAACATACTAATAGGTAAAGAAGATATCTCCATGAAGTTAGCACACTTTCTGAGGAAAGATTAGTTTGCAAATGAAGAATGGTGATAAGTGATCTAGGAAGTAAGCAAGCCTGACAGAGTTTTGTTTACTTTGCCCATCTATATTTAGCTGAGGGAAGCTGCTTGCTTCCAGATGAGACATTCCTTTTATAAACTTGTTGTTGTTTGTTTGTTTTCTTGTGTTCTATAATTTTAATTTGCTCTGCTACAATAAATAAATAAAATAGCCAAGTGTCAGAACAGGCATTGGGATTTTGGTCAGTATCAAATTTCCAATAACAATTCTTTCTGAAGTTTTTTTCTTTAAGTTAGAGCTATAGAGGCAGATAATCTCATCTGTAAAGGTATGGCAAACAACTAGGGAAGATTATATTTAGGACAAATTGACATTTCATATCTCCACCTAAAACCAGAAAAACCTTAGATTACACTTTCAGGCTGTCTAGAAGATGGCAGGCATCCATGATATCAAACTTATACCCTAAATCAAGTCTGACCACTTGCCCTCAATAACCCAACTAAAAGAGACATGCTAATAGTGAAAAGAAAAAAAAAGATTAATTCAATATGGCCACACAGGGAGGAAAACAAAGAGATTCAGGACCCAGCAGTCTTGGGGTTCTGGGGTTTGATCAAAGTTTGAATAAAAGACCAAGTATATACACATTCCAGTAGTCCTGGCTAGGTATGGTCTCACCTATTATTCACCTATCATTGGACTTTAGTCTTAACCTGTAAGGTGGTCTGACAAGTTGTTAGAACTGT
Source organism: Ondatra zibethicus (assembly GCA_004026605.1). NCBI lineage: Eukaryota > Metazoa > Chordata > Mammalia > Rodentia > Cricetidae > Ondatra > Ondatra zibethicus. The sequence goes on along the minus strand of PVIU01007851.1, from coordinate 29,235 downwards.
GTAAAATTTAAAATCTCTCTCAGGGACACAAATTGTGCCCTCTGACTAGTTCATTTTCCTTTTCACAGAATGACATTCCTGGAGAAGTTCCATATCTTTGGGTTCCATTGTTTTGATAGTTTGATAATCAGATTGAGAAATACAGGTGTCTCTTTAGAAAATCTTCATTTCTTCCAAGTCTGTTATATTCAGACTGACCATACCTGGCAAAAAGTAGACACCATCTTACAAAACAATAAGAGATTTCTGCTTGGGAAAAAACGGCAAGGAGAAGCTCCCTGCAATGACATTGGTTTAGGTTTCAAGACAACTAAAGAGGTCACTGGTGTATCTACACAAAAAGGAAATGCCCCTTCACTGGCAATATTCGCATTTAAATGTGGAGCATTTCCAGTAACTATGATGATGCTTCAGAGGACCATTGTCATCCAGGGAACTATCTCCACTATATTTGAAAGTAAAATAGATTAGAGAAATGCCACATAAATATGTCTGTACACATGTACCCCTACTTCAGGGATGTGCATATGGGTGATATCCTCAACATGCTTGAGCACAGGCACCTGAGCAAAACATGGCAGTTCAATGTGCTGAAGGTATTGATACAAAACCACAGCTCTCATAAGATTTTATTCTGGAGCCATTTTATGTGATCATGGCCAAGAAGTACAGGCTTATGTTGCCTCAAATTATATATTCCAATGTAAAATAGTGTCATGAAGTTTTATAGATTTGCAGAACAAATAAATTCCCAAATCAAGGCATGTTTAAAATACGTTGATGGGTACAACTGAAAAGCAGATACAGAAAAATAAAGGAAAATTTTCTATAGACCACAGATGCAATTTGATGACATTCTTAGCCTTTGCATTTGTGGAAGCTAGTAGTCTGCTAAGTTAAAAGATTCCAAAATGTTTTCATTAGTCATAAGATGTTAATTCAGACACAGATATAGGAAAAGTATGGTTATTCAGAGGGCTAAATCTAGCCCAATATAAGGTAACTAATTTAGGGACCAGCAACATTCAAAACTCTCCACAGTACAGTAGTTCTAATCTGTCAGTCAACACACATAGCTTCTTTCTAGGAATTCTCTTTCTCAAAGATCACCAGAGCTTTCTGTACCAAGAAACAGAGAAGTTCTGAGAGGATGCCAGCTGACTCACAAAAACAAGAAAACTTTGCTAAAAACAACACTAACAGAATCCTGAAAGTATACGTATTTCTTCTCCATTAGTGTATATTACTCAGAAAAGTGAGAGCTGGGATCCAAAGTTAATTATGAGAGACTAGGAGTTAGGCAGACTTCAAGTAGGCAGAGAGGTTGCGGTTAGGTAATAAAGGCAGCAAACTTCCAACATGATGAATATCATTCTCACCCTCATGACCTGAGACAAAAGTTTGACATCTTAAAACAAAGGTCTTGTAGGCTTTTGCCATCCTACCAGCAGGCTCCCTGGAGATTGGTTCAACAAATTCAAGTCCATGTCAGGACATGTTAACAGCTGTAGGCCAATCAATCATCCTATCTTTCTTAAAACTAACCAACCCTCAAGTAGGGCAGGAAAAATCTTCAGAAAAGGAACTTTCAGAGAAGGGACTGGATGTTTTAGCTTCTCCAGTTCCCTACCACCATCTGCATGCTTAGCAGGGGGTCTTTTTCTCTGTGTTTCTGCTGCCTGTCATTGTTTTTCCAACCTCAATAAATGTCTTTCTTCCGTTGCAGTCTCTGTCTGCTGTTGTGTGGTGTGTTGGTTCTTCCAGTGCTCCCTGTAGGTCTGAAGATTTTTCTGCCTTTTAAATCTTTAATTGGCAGAGAAAGTGAACCCAATCAAGACCCTCTATAGTGTCTCAATTAAAATGGGGAGGTCAATCTTCAATGGTTTCTAAAATGGCTAATAGCTTTCTCCTGTCTAAATCTAAACAGTTTGATGGAAATGTTCACAGTGAAATAATTAAGAGAAAAACAGTATCATTCACAAAAAGTATATTTAGTTTTAGAATCTATGTTCATTAGAATATTAAGCTCAATATTTAGGTTTATAGATAAAACGTTCTTATGAAACTATATATGCATATGAGTTTAAAAAATATTTGGGAGGTGTTATGATAGACAATGAATAATATATGAATTCATAGAATATGAAGAAAATGCTATTAGAAATTTTGTTCACTTTTGGTTAGCAATAGCATAAGATAGTTTAAATATCAAATCTTTTGGTCCTTGCTTTTTTCTTTTCTGCTATTTTTTACACTGAGTCCCTTCATTTTTGCCTCATCATTTCTTTATTTTTTTCATTTCTCTTCAAACAGTTATATTTCCTTGGAATGTAGAGACTCAGATGTTGAAAATTTTTTTATTACAACTAACTTGTAATAGAATAATGGTATATCAGATGGTCAGGATATTGATTTCAACTATATATATCCATACAATACCAAACTTTCATACCTATATAAGAAGGAATAATGAAAGCTCGATTTTCTATCTGACACATTACTCCCCTTCACTGAACTCCTTTCACTTAGAGATATTTATATCTTTTGAAATAGTCACAATTGCCTCTACCAAAATTTGTAAATTTAAATTTAACTGTGAATCTTAAAAAATGCTTTTTTTCATTTTATTTAAATTTAAATGTGTCATTAAAAGCACATAATTCTGATATTCTGAGATAAACCACAAGTTAGGATGAAAGAATAAGAAGAATGCTCATCCCAAAGTTGTAAGGGAAAGACCACTAACTTAATTCATCATGGCCAAATTAATTAAAGCAAGCAATTAATTAAAATCAGCTTTTTTTTACTTGTGTACATGGGTTGTTTCCCCCTAAAGGCAGGGTTCAAGAGATCATTAATGAACATAGGGACGATAAGGGATTTTATAGCTTAATGGTACAGGTTTTCCGAATGGGGGTTTGGTGGACAAATAGTCAGGGTTATAGAAAGAGAATATAACAAAGTGGTCACAACAAGGTATTTAAGTCAACAAAAGGTTATAATAATATTTTTCAAGCCTAGGGAGGCTTATAAGATGGTCATAACAACTTTTTGAAACAAAGATATGGTATTATAGAACCATTTGCAGTTAAGGTTACAGGTGGGGAATATCCCAATCTTTGAGAAACAGAGGTTTAATCATAAATAGGAATGAACCTAGTTTGTCTTCATGATACAATGGCTTTCAAGCCTAAGATGGAGGCAGACAAGTTTATTAAAAGAAAGAAGCAACAACACAAATATTAACATGAAGTAAAAGCTTTCCAATTCAGTGAACACTGGGCAAGTGGCTATGTCCTGAATGAAAAGGATAGAAATTTCATTTTTTTTTTGTTTTCCAACTTAAGCTTCTATTTATATACTTTATTTCACATTTATTGGTACTGATACTTTGTTAAAAACCACAAGTTAGAAAGAAAGCAATATACTTGCATAGCCAGTCGTTATACATAATCAACGGAACTTATAAGTACACATCTATTGGTATCATTAAATAAACATATTCTTTTTCTGAGACTTAAGCTTCCTCTTAAATCGAAGATATGCCTGAGCTACTATTATGAAATTTCTAGTAATATGTAGGGGGATATTGGCAAGTTTTCCTAAGCATAATGCACCATGGGTAATTCAATGATGAGAGGTGGGTAATTCAATGATGAGAGGTGTTGATTTATTCTAGTAGAATGTTAGCTGTAAAGTACCCATCTTAGTAAGGATTTCTATTGCTGTGAAGAGACACCATGACCAGGGCAACTCTTATAAAGAAAAACACTTAATTGGGGCTGGATTATATTTTTAGAGATTTAGTCCATTACCTTCATGGCAGGACATGGTCACATGCAGGCAGACATGTAGCTGTAAAAGGAACTATGGGTTCTATATTTTGATCTGCAATCAGTAGGAACAACTGTGTGTCACACTGGGTATAGGTTGAGCATAAGAGCTCTCAAAACCCACCCCCACAGTGATCCAGTTCCTCCTACAAAGTCACACCTACTTCAACAAGGTCACACACCTCCTAATAGTACCACTCGCTATGGGGGTCAATTTCTTTCAAACCATCACAGCCCTCTTAAAAAACTTCCTTTGGTCAAGAGAAAAGGAAACTCTTGCATGGGTGGAAATATAACAATTCATTTGGACTGAATCAATTATATACCTAAGGAACTGCCTGTAGGGTGATGTGCTAGCCTTGAGGCCTGTTAGAGAACTAGACATATGACTAGTCCTTTAATGAAATACTGTGCTGTTCCTTTCTAGTGTCCTGCCCTTAACTTAGCTTACCAGGCCACAGCAATGCAGTTTTCTAAGTCTGCCCACTTTTAAAAATTTATCAGAATGGGAAACGTCTGTTTTCCATCTGACTCTTTTTTAAAAATGCTTTCCTTAAAACTTGTGTTTCCCCAACATATTTGGCTTCCTTATTATTTATTTTCTAAAGTATCACTTCCTACTATTTGTTTGTTTGTTGTCCGTGTGCGGATGTCCATGTCAGCTTAACTGGAACACTCATTTTCATTATCTTTCTCATTATCCCCCTTTGGGCAACTGTGGAAGTTTACAGTTTGACTGCCCTGAAGTCTCTTTTAGACTCTAGTAAAAGGGTTCTTGAACTTCCATTTGAGTCTATTCTTAAGTTATGTTATTAATTAAACTATGATCTACAAGAGGAACCTTGATTTTCCCTGCAACAGAAGAAAGCGACAAATGCCAGGGGTTACAGGGTGATATTTCAAGAACAGCTGGGAGTAAATAACTAAAGATCAACAGGACAATGTTGTTGTAGAATATTAGTTTAAGTACATACAGATGTGTTGATTTGTTTGCATTTCAGAATAGTTGTTTAACTATGGAAAGATGTGTCACCTTTGCTTATATTCCATTTGTTTATTTATGTAAAGATGTGTTGCTGTTTTTCCTTGCCTGCCTAAGGCACCTGAATAGTATAATAAAAAGCAGAATGGTCAATAGCTAGACAGTAGAGGGATTGTTGAAGGAGAGGTCACTTGTTTGTTCCAGCCGCCCAGCTAGCTTAGATCCAAAATTATCAAGCAGAAACTATATTAATTAAATCACTGCTTGGCCCATTAGCTCTAGTTTCTTATTGGCTAACTCTTATATATTAATTTAACCCATTACTATTAATCTGTATATCACCACGAGGTCATGGCCTACCAGCCACGGGCATGGTCTCAGCTACTTTTCTCCCAACCACAATTGGGCACACAACACCAGGGTCCACAGATACCATTGAAATGCTCCATAGTCAGAGTTTGTGCTAGCAGCATGGCCCAGGAAGCTGCACTTCAAAACCATGCAGCCCCCCATCATGCCACTACAGCCGAACCAGGAGATCCTCTCTCAAAGGAGCAATGCCTCTGCCCTCCTCTAGAAAACAGAGCCCACCCAAGAAAATGCAGCTACCAAACCATGCTTAACTCTGTTATTTTGTCCTTTTTAAGCTTTCTCAGGTTTTACATGGATTTAATCTACCACGTTGGCACTACAATTGTTGGAGGAAGGGTCGCTTTTTTGTCCCAGTGGTCCAGCCAGCTTAGAGCTGAAAAAATCACACAGAAACTGTATTAATTAAATCACTGCTTGGTCCATTAGCTCTAGCTTCTTATTGGTTAACTCTTACATATTAATCTAATCCATGTCTATTAATCTATATATCACCACGAGGTCATGGCCTACCAGCAAAGTTTAAGCAAGTCTATCTCCTATGGCTCCATGGTGTCTCTCTCACTCTGCCTTCTTCCTCCCAGAAATACCCTGTCATTCATACCAGTCCTCCCCACTTACCTAAGTTCTGTCCTATGAACAGGCCAAGGCAGTTTCTTTATTTATTAATGGTAATCACAGCACACAGAGGGGACTCCCCCTTCAAGGGATAGATGGGGTTGGAAGGAACAGAGAATAAGTAGGAAGAGAAAAAGAAAAAAAAATGAGAGAGGAGAATTGGGAAGCCAGACAGTCAGACAGCCAACTGCCAGTCAGACTTCTAGTAGCATTTATAGAATGAAAGAAAGGTTAAAAAAAATCCATGAGACCAAACTTAGATGAAGAGAAACAGGTTAATTTAAGTTATAAGAGGTAGTGGAATGAGCATAAGCTAAAGTCAAGTATTCATGACTAATACTAAGTCTCTACATCTTTATTTGGGAGCCGGTTGGAGGTTGAAAAGAAAGCATTCTCTACAATGTCTTACACATTTTTTAATGATATATTTTTCCTTTCTTTCCCTTGCTGTTTTGTCTGGTTATCAAATAATATATAATAATAATTTAACAATTTAGCAAATATAATAAAATACTACATGCCAAAGGATATGTTGTGAGAACTGCTTGTTAAAAATTTTATGGCTAGATAACAAATAAAGCCACATTACAGTAATAAACAGATTTGAAATAGTTTTTCTTTAGGAAGTATTACTTGTTTTTCAGGTGGAAGTTTATTAACTTTCATTTTAGATCCTTGTCCTAAATATTAATCAAATTGGCTCTAGAACAGATGATCAGACCAGAGACAAAAACTTGTAAAATTGTACATAGGCACAGAGAACATCAGTTTTACAGAACTCTCTACAAAGTTCTCTTAATAGATAATCATTGACACTATATGATAAAGCCTTGGCTCTATTACTTTCTTTGTGTTATAGAAATTTTTATTAATTAATAAAACTTATATAAATTGATATGTCACATCCACATACATAAATTCATGCAGGGTAGCAAAACACTGTGTTATGTTCAAGGTTTCCATGGATTATTAGATTCCTTTCTGGAGATTTGATTGGCGATGTTCAACATGGAATGCATAAATCATTTAGGACTACTTCCTCATATTTTTCTTGTGTTTTTTAGCACTTGTATTATAATAAGAAATTTACCCTGTCATCATTTTCCTTTTCTTTCCCATATCTTTGCTCCTTAGGTTCTTCTTGAAAGAGATTCATCTCTTTACTGAAGGTTGTCTGATTTTATTTGACTATGCAGCCTTTTCTTGTATTTGACAAAAGTGGAGGTCAACCCATGCATAAATTTTGCTCTCTTTGACCTCTGTCCCACTAAATATGCCATTTAATCTGCCGAGAATGTCATCTCCACTTTGCAGTCCTAAACATCTGCCTCACTCATTAAAAAACTTTCCCAGGGTCATTGATCCTAATTATAAAATGTAACTTCATTCTATGCACCTCTTTAAAAAAAAAACACGCTCTAAAAGCTAAAGCACTTAATGGGAATGACTTATAATTGCTTTATAAATGTTTTATACATGTACCCAATTTCCTTCGGTTCTTCCCCTTTGCATTAAACCAAACGTCTGACTTAAGCAAACTTGCCTTTTATTTCCTTAAGATTTCACTGCACTCAAAAAAGTGTTCAGCATTTAGTAGATGAACAATGAATTTATTGGTGAAGAAAATTAATAGCTGACCTTGGTAAACTATAACTCTTCATGCTTTGGACTTTATATTCTTCAAAAAGAGAATATTATAAAGGCAATTTACCATTGAAAAGTATTTTGAAATCCTTGAACAGAGAAAACTCTTCAACAATTGCATGAAATAAAGCTGCAGTTATAATGATTTTTGGATGCCACTCTCCTACAAATCTGCCATCTAGCAACAAAAGAAATGGCCATTTGAAAAAAAAAGTGGTTAGCAAAGTGCTATGCAAGGCCGACGTGTTACCTCTTCCACCCTACATCATATTGTAGATGTCAATATCCTGATATTAGAAAAATAATTTTGAGAAAATTTTAACTAATTAAAAACTTTTGGAAATAATAAGATCCTATTCCAAAATGACTTAACTATGGTCCTTCTTAGAATGACTATTTATTTTCCCAATTTAGCAGGTAAAATTAAAATGATTCTTCCAAATAAATTCTGCGATATTAATTACTTTTAGTATATAGAAATTTAACCCCATAAAAGCCTGTAAATCTTATGGACATGAAGTTCAAGAAATTTTCTTCTTATCCAATGATGATTAAAAATACTGAACAAATAAGAGAAACTATATTATAATAAAAATTGATTATTAAAAATTTTATAATAATCCTTTAGGAAATTAGTATAAATATTTGAGATAACATATGTTGCAAGTTATTTGAAAAATGAGTGACTTCTATCTCTTAAAACAGTATTTAATACACTATAATACATCTATATACTATGCATTTAATACAATATTAATGAATAAAAATGATTATCACTTATATTATCAAATTACTACTTTTTGTCTATACTATTCCATTACTTTTATATCTTTTCCATTTTCAGGTCTCAGTTTACTTTTTCAATTTCTCAAAAAAATTCTGGAATATTAATTTTTAATTTGTGTTAATCAAAAAATTATATCAACAGATGATAATTATATGGATTCACAAAGAACAAACTGGTGTCATTAATTTTAGTAAATGTAGAACAAATAAAATAAGGTAATTATACCTCTATATTTTAAAAATACCTCAATTTGTAATCATATGTATAGTTTTTATTTCATTAATTATTGTGTCTGCACTAAAGAATATCTTTTCTAAAATTAAGTATCTGTCTCTTTTCTATGCTATACTTGTTATCCAGAACAATATCCAAGTCACAGTACATGGTCATTATGTAATTTTTATACAAAAAACAAGAAAAATAGTTATAATAACTACTTATACTATAAGCAAATCAATTTATTTTAAATAACAATGTGTAATTTACCCCTATCTCAAGCAACTTCTGCCACTCAGGTGCAAGCCACAATAATCAGAACCAGTGAGTTGCCCAGCAGAGCTGACCTCTTCCCTGGATCTGTTTCCACCTCAGACCCTCCCCACAAAGCCATCCCAGGTCATGACCGGTCCTGCTCTTGGATCCTGCTCCCAACCCTAACAGACATCAGCTGAAACCACTGAGTGACCTATTTGATGATAAAACTGCACTGCAAATTTATACAGCCTCCTTGAAAATCAATACGGTGGTTTCTCAGAAAATAGGGAATTGATCTACCTCAAGACCCAACTATACCGGGAATGTACCCAAAGAACATTTCACCATGCCACAAGGACACTTGCACAGCTATGTTCATAACAGCTTTATTTGTAATAGCCAGAAATTGTAAACAACCTAAATGTCCCTCAAACAAAGAATGGATAAAGAAAATGTGGTACATTTACACAACGGGGCATTACTCAGCTGTTAAAAACAATGGCATCAGGAAATTTGCTGGCAAGTAGATGGAACTAACATCATCCTGAATGAGGTAATTCAGAACCAGAAATAAATATATGGTACATACTCATTCATATGTGAATATTAGTAGTGAAATAAAGATAACCATACTATAACACAAAAACCCAGAATAGCTAAGTAACTAGGAGAGTTCAAGGGGGTTTGCATGAATCTCACTGTGGAAGGGAAATAGAATGGACATTGCCAGTGAAAGAGGAGGGGCCTGGAAGGGGAAATGAAGATGGGAACAGCAGATATCAGGTTGGGAGAGGATGGAGGGAGAGAATACTGGGAAAGACAATTGGAATCTGGGGCATCTCTGGAATGTGCTAGAAACATAGAGCAATGGAAACTCCCTGACACATTAGCTAGGGTGTCTCTAGCTAAGACTCCTAGCAATAAGGGATATGCAACCTGGACCAACAATCTCCAGGAAAGTCTTCTAGGAGAGGGACTGGGACACTGACCAAGCCATAAACCCTCCAGCCTACAATTTGTCACCCTAAAAAATATGCTGGGATAAAGATAAATTGTGGGAATGACCAACTAATGACTGGAACAGCTAGAGACCCATACCCTGAAAGGTAGCTCATCCTTGAGTGTCAGGATTCAGAGACTGAATACCCCAGAGACCTAGGATATAACTAAACACAAATGAAAAAAAAATGTAATGAAATGATTCCTAATGCATTTTTGTTATATTTATAGATTTGTACCTAGCACAACTCTCATCAGAGAGACTTCAACCAGCATCTAATGCAAACAGATACAGAGACCAAAAGGCAAACATTAGGAAGAAAATGGAAAAATCTGCAAAAGAAGGGAAAGACCAAGTGGTGACAAGTACACCAAAAAACCCCCACAGAACCAACTAACCTGGGCTCATGGAGGCTCATAGAAACTGAACCAGCAAGGGTAGACACCTATATACAGCATATTATAACAAAAATAACCTTAAATTTTAATCAATATACAAAAATTCATAGCAATATAAAATATTTGAGAATAATAGTTACTTTTTAGTTTAAAAGTAGATTCAATAATTTACTTTTTATCCTATCATCCCTTTTTCTTTTCAGAAAGATATCCCTGAATTTAATCTCCTTTGCTTATTTTCCCTGACCATGACCAATAACAACTTGCAACTAACCCGCCTAAACAATGACAAACATCCATAATTCATCAAATGGCCAAAAAACACCCTCCCCAACTCTTGGTAATGTGGATTTCATATTCTTAAAATTTCTTCCTACTGTCTGGGGGCAGTGATATCTTTAGGGGATCCTGAGAGAATTGGGATATTAGTCAAGTCCTGGGAAAATTAGTTGTATCATTTGTTAGGTAAGTGCAGAGCTTAGCTGAAGTCCTGGCTATAGTCTGTGAGGCTGGACCATCTCAACTAGCAGCTTTGAAGTTGCTCTGGATGTATATTTTTGAAGAAACTGCAATAGAGGCAGTCTGAGAGGCTGGATTACATGGGATACTTGTCTTTTTCATTGGTGTCTAGTCCTTAGGAAACATACATATCTGCATTAACACAAGTATGGAATGTGTGGTGTGAACAAATCAGCTAAAGATGATTTTATGTTCTATGTTTGAGTAGATAAAGGCATTTTTTCAACTTAAGTCTGTTTGGACTGCATAACCAAACTGTACTGTACATCTACTGGCCATTCAGCTCTTTATTAAACCAGTCAGAAGGCACTTTAGGAAGAGACATACCTTTGCAGTGCACCAAAAGATTATCCCACAACAATGTGGTGCTGGCTGTAAAGGCATTAACGATGTAAGCCTGAAGAGACCATAGATTCTTCCTTCATAGTTTCAGAAAAGCTGCTGCAGACCATCAGCATGTGGTATTTTTGCCTGAAGACCATGATAGGCTATTTCTTGAAGCTATGATAGTGAAACCTGGGTTGAATTGAAGACCCAAAGATGGAGTTGCTAGTGTTATGGGATATATGCCAAGGAGAGCTACATACAGAAAAATGTAACTAGTACAAAAGAGAGAAGTATGTTATAAAACTGGAAGACAAAATAATCTAATTCCTGTAAAATGAAAGTCCCGTACATTGGATGTGGTATACAGGATTTTGCATTTTTCCTGATAGATTTTATCTTGTTTTGATCATTTATTTCCTCACCATGCCTCATTCCTTCCATTTTGAAATAGTAATACATAATTCTGTGCCATTATATGTTAGAGATATATAGTTCAATATTTTTATTTTACACAGAAAACAATTAAGAGATTTCCTTGAGTCATAGAAAAGATACCTTGATCTTTTAAATAATATTGCAATTGTGAAAGACTATAGTGACTTTTGAATTTGGGATCAATTCATTTTATATTATATTGCAGGAATGAGACTATGGAAGCCAGGAAGTAGAATGTGGTGGTTTGAATAAGAAATTTCCCCCATATTCTTGGTATTTGAATACTAGGTCCCCAGTTGATGGTACTATTTGGGGAGGTATAGGTGGTATAGCCTTATTTCAGAAGTATGTCATTGGAGGTAGACTTTGGAAGTAAAATCATCCCACAAAGGTACGGGACAATTGTCTATATTCGGTTAATTATGTTTTAAATAAATGCTGATTGGTCAGTAGCCAGGCAGGAAGTATAGGCAGGACAACCAGACAGGAAGTAGAGGCGGGTCAATGGGAACAGGAGAATTCTGGGAAAAGGGAAGCTCCCTCTGCAGTCCTGCCCATACCTAGAAGAATGAAGATGTGACCTGCCATGCTGAACAAGATACCAAGCCATGTGGCTAACATATACTAGACTAATGGGCTAATGTACATTAACATTATAAGAGTTAGTAAGAAGCCTGAGCTAATGGGCCAATCAGTTTATTAATAAAGACCTCTGTATGATTTTAGGGGGGCTAAATGGCTGTGGGACCTGGAGGGAGAACACAAACCAGGCAGGACAGAAACCACAACAACAAGCAGGTCCTCATGTTAAACCACCACTTCCAGTTAACTCACTTTATTTGATGCTTTTTTGATGCAAGATGTGAGCTCACAGGTTCCTTCCCCTACCACTATGTCTGCCACTTTTTATCATGTCATCAACCATGGTAGAGATAGGGCTGAATAAATACATACATATATAGGTGCATGCATAATACATACACACACACACATATATAGCAATTTCTCATATGTTATACATATGAGAAATTGAGGTAATGTGAATTTCATCAAAGCATTTTGGAATAGCAAAAAAAGAGTTCAGAATAAAATTCCATTTCACAATTTTACAAACACCGTGTCTCAGTACAAGAACTATTGTAAATTTATATACTTCTTCACTGACTGTAGCAAATAGTAATAATAGCATAGACATTGACAAACTGAATTGACTTCTTATTTGCACATGGTTTGGATAGGCAAATGACTTAGGAATTATCTGACTTTCCATTTGCTTGCAAATCATCTTTCAGAAGAGACATTAATACACAGCTTTCTAATTCTTTTCAAGCTTTTTGTTGTTTGAAAAGCTGATCTTAATCAATATTACAAAATCAGAAAGTTTGAGTAGCAAATGTTCTAAAATTGGAAATATATATAGACTATTTCCATGACCCCTAAACAAGGATGGAATTCACAGTTACAAAAATGTCCCTTACATTAGCTACTATCATGACACAATAGATACATTTATTTATTTATTCATTCATTCATTCATTTTGGTTTTTTAAGACAGTGTTTCTCTGTAGCTTTTGGAGCCTGTCCTGCAACTAGCTCTTGTAGACCAGGCTGGCCTCGAACTCACAGAGATCTGGTGTAGGAGGTCCTTCTGTGTTTCTATTGCTTTCGTTGATTAAATAAGGAGACTGCCTTGGCCTTTTGATAGGGCAGCCCTTAGGTGGGCGGAGTAGACAGAACAGAATGTTGTGAGAGAGAAGGCAGTGTGGCAGAGATGGACACTGATTAGACTCATGCCAGTAAGCCACATCCTCGTGGTGATACACAGATTACTAGATATAGGTTAGTTTAAGATATAGGAGTTGGGCAAGAAGAGGCTAGAACTAATGGGCCAGGAGTCATTTAATTAATACAGTTCCTGTGTAATTATTTTGGGCACCAGGAGCCGGGTGGGACAGAACAAGGGGCCCTCTGCCAGGAGCTGGGCGCTGGGAATGCAGCCCTCTCCTCCTTACAACATTTGGCTGCCCAACATGGCCGACTAACTCCACATAAAATCTGAGAGAGCTTCAAAAGGAATACAGACTTTAACATACCCAAATAGTGTTTATAAATGTTCTTTTTACATTTAAAGGGGGAGATGATATAGATATAATTAATTTGCATTGGTATAAATTTTGCTTTGTTGATATAAATTTAAGGTCAATTTTGTTATATGTATATGTATTTCTTATCTTGATTAAGGTATTGTGATTGTGTAGTTCATTTAAAAATGTAATGTATAATTAGGAAATATAGGTTGTTAATGGATAATCATCTATAATAGTCAAGTTTGTAGTCATGTTAGTTAGATTTTCTTGATATATAGAGGTATATTTCAGTTAGATAGATATTCTTCATATCTTTCAAAGATGACAGAATATGGCATTTAATGTTTTAATAACTTAGGACTTTTCATGACAATGAGACATGTCTGCTCCTAGCAGCACCAGCTACTTCAAGAGGAAGATGGGCATCAAAGAGGCTACTTATGGAGTTTGTTAGCCATTTGGGCAAAAAACTGCTCTTGCCTGGACTGTTGCATAAAATGGACACAAAGAACCCACAGAGAGAGGACTGCTAAACTTGCCTAAAGGTGAGATGATCCTTCAGGGTTCCTGATTCATGAGAGAGTCTACGAGACATTCTGCAGGATACAGAAGAAAATGACTAAACCGTCTTTAAAATTTCCTGCTTCATAAAAATGTCTACTGGATACTATGGGCCTGTAGGCTAAAGATGGATGCCCCAACAGTACAGAGGAACTTTGGGTGGCTGTCCAGGCAGCGAGATGTCTCTGTCATTTCTAGAGTTTTGGAAGTTGCTTACTTCTTGTTTACTTAGGTAATACTATATCTTTCTGGAGTCTTTGATGTAGTTGAAGAATGGTTATAGTTAAGAGTTTTCCATTCTTATGATAAAAGATAAAATAGATATAAATATTGTAACTGTAATTCTTGCTTGATAACTATTTTGTTATATGTAATTTTACTATGTTAAAATTAAAGCCTTTCTTTCTGTTTAAACAGAAAAAGGGAAAATGGTGTAGGAGGTCCTTCTGTATTTCTATTGCTTTGATTGGTTAAATAAAAAGACTGCCTTGGCCTTTTGATAGGGCAGCCCTTAGGTGGGCAGACTAGACAGAACGTAATGCTGTGAGAGAGAAGGCAATGTGGCAGATGCCATGCTTCTCCGGCCTAAGATGGATACTGATTAGACTCATGCCGGTAAGCCACATCCTCGTGGTGGTACACAGATTACTAGATATGGGTTAGTTTAAGATATAAGAGTTGGCCAAGAAGAGGCTAGAACTAATGGGCTGGGCAGTCATTTAATTAATACAGTTCCTGTGTAATTATTTCGGGCATCGGAGCTGGGTGGGACAGAACAAAGGGCCCTCTGCTGGGAGCCGGGTGCCGGGAATGCAGCCCTCTCCTCCTTACAACAGAGATCCACCTGACTCTGCCTCTCAAATGCTGAGATTAAAGGCGTCCAGCACCACTGCCAGACACAGTTATTTATTTAATTGTAACAATATGTTGTTTACCTTAAATATACATCACATAATTTATTTTTAAATGAAGCAAACATGCACATAAAACAATAAAATAGAACTGTTATTCATATTTGTAAAAATAAAGCTGTGGCTGAACTTGTTGGTACTAACACCCTGAAAGCAAAAGTAGGTTGATATCAATGAATTAGAGGTTAGCTACATGCTGAATTACATATGAGCCAAGGATACTGTCTTAGTTACTTTTCTATTGCTATAACAAGACACTATTATAGGAAACTTGAAGGAGAAAGGGTATTCTTTCTTTTTTCTTTTTTTTATTGATTTTTGTTGAGCTCTACATTTTTCTCTGCTCCCCTCCCTACTACTCCCCTACCAACTTCACCACTCTCCCAAGGTCCCCATTCTCCCAATTTACTCAGGAGATCTTGACTTTTTCTACTTCCCATGTAGATTAGATGTATGTAAGTCTCTCTTAGTGGAACCTAAATGCCCCTTGACTGAAGAATGGATAAGGAAAATGTGGTACATTTACACAATGGGGTACTACACAGCAGAAAAAATAATAACATCATGAATTTTGTAGGAAAATGGATGGAGCTAGAAAACATTATTTTGAGTGAGGTAACCCAGACACAGAAAGACAATTATCACATGTACTCACTCATACATGGTTATTAAACATAAAGCAAAGAAAACCAGCCTACAAACCACAATCCCAGAGAACTTAGACAACAAGAAAGGGCATTATTTTATATTATAGCTTATAGTTGTAATGAAGAGAGGTCAGGACAGGTACTTAAGGCAGAAATCTAGAGGCAGGAACTGATGCAAAAGACACCAGAGCACACTGTTTACTAGCTTACTCCCCAAAGCATTATCAGCCTGCTTTCTTATACATCCTAGGACCACCAACAATAGGAATTACAAAAATAATAAATAAGTCCCAATCACTAATTTTGCAAATGCACCACAAGCTTGCCCACTGGCCGACTTGTGAGACTATTTTCTCAGCTGACATTCTATCTTCACGAATAACTCAAGCTTGTGCCAAGTTTACATAAAACTAGTCAAAACAGCTATATAGTGAGTCCCTGCCTCAAAAAAATGTGTCATGTACAGTGAATAAAAGAGTCAAGAGATTCCTAAGACAATCATGTAATGAGAAATGAAGGACACATGTAAAAATTATGCACACACATTCACACACACAGACACAGACACACTTTAAATCAGTTCTTTTAGCCTTTCTCTCTGCAAATTGTTATGGCATATGAGTCGTTGTGGTGAGTAAATAAAGTTGAATATGAAGTTTCTAAGTAACTGTCTGCAAATAAGATCACTGACTTGTGACTTCAGCACTGTGTTTCCTCAGCTTGTTCCTCACATGTATTTTATTAACTGTGTGACATTAGTGAAATAACTTCATCCAACTTACCTCATTTTTCAAGCTGGAAATTGTGACAGTAACATTTTCCTCAAAGAGTCATTCTAAAATTTAAATGCATTAGTATTTGTAAAACATTTATAATATTGCTTGTCACATATTTATTGCCATGGAAGTCTGTGTAATATAAAAATAAAAGATTGGAAAATGTGTGTGAAAATTTTCTTTTCTGAATAAAACTTTAGATAATGCTGAGTCTAAAACCATGATACTTGAGAGAATTGAAAAAAATAAATAATCTCAAGATTCAGTTTTCCTTATTAATTGTCATTAATTGGCTATCAAAAACATTAAAGGATGATGTCTGTAGAATACTCAAGTGGGGGACTGAGATAATGTGGTTGCACTAAAGATATATACTCTTAGATATTATTTGATTATAATATTGATATATTATATTAAATAATAAATTTGATTAAATTGTCACAAAGCATAAATTAATGGAATTCAAATTAATGAGGTTAGATAAAATGTTTTAAGTTAGCAACACCTGACACATTACACATGCACATGAATTGAGTTGCACATGAAATTAGAACACCCAGGATTCATTTGTTCTGAAAGTGTGTGTGTGTGTGTGTGTGTGTGTGTGTGTGTGTGTGTGTGTGTTGCCAAGGTCCTATTTAGAACATCAAAGAAAACTTTGATAATTATTAGCTGTGTGGTTTGAGTAGAACCACTCCAAATACCTAAAGCTCTTTCCTCATCAGGTAAATGAAGTTTACAATTCTAGAGAACATTCATACATGAGCCCAAATTCTTCACAAAACAATTATAAATATAACATAGTTTCATAAACAGCAGAGTTTTATGGACAGAAATTATGTATTTTGGTTTGAGTCTCTCTGGCAGTAGAAAAGGGGACAAGTTTTGGGAAATAGTTGATTCATTTGACAAATTAACTATAGGAAGAAAAAGAAAAGTATGAAGGGAGTTTAATGCTAGGAAGGATAAAGAGTTAAGGAGTGTGCTTCCTGCAGACAAATAGCCTGCATGTCTCTGAATCTTATGAATAAGTGTATATAGAATGTGTATTGGATGGTTTTGTGTGTCCACATGACACAATTTAGAGTCATCAGAGGAAGAGGCATCAGCTAAGGAAACAACTCCTTGATATTCAGCTGTAGGGCATTTTCTCATTTAGTGATCAATGGGGAGGGCCCAGCCCATGATCAGTGGTGCCATCCTTATAGCTTTGCTTCTAGACCACTAAACTCCATGATTAGAACCTGATACTGAGACTCATTCTTTTAATACTTAGATTTGATGACTGCCATGAATTCAAGACCACTCTTGGTTACATTTGATACTGTGTCTCAAAGATAAAAAGCTAATAACCAAAGCTAAAACAAAACAAAAACAAATATTGGGACTGACAACAAACTAAAATCAACTGGAAGAACGGAAGTAGAAAGTCTATTTTGCCTTCCTTTGGAACCTCAGAGTATGAACAATGTTTTTCATCACAGTGGTAAATGAGTTAATTAGCAGGCTAATGCTGTTCGGTGGTGCACAACTATAATCCCATCATTTGTGAGGTAGAGGCAGAAGGATCAGTGTGGTTCATTGGCCAGTCAACCTACTGTAATTTTTTTCCAATCATTTTTGTAGCTGTGGTTCTTTGCAAGAGGCTTTATAGTTCTTCATTCATCTCCTTCCTTCCTTCTCTCTCTCATATTATCTTAATATTATTGTTTGTTACTTAAGAGATAAAAGTATTTTGTTGTGCCCAGCATGTTTGAAATATGTGTACATAGTGGGAAGCTTAAATTGAGCTAATTAATGAATCTATTTTCTCACACCACATTTTGGCATAAGGATTGTAAATAAGACCCATCTTCAGCCACTTTCAAATACACAATACATTGCTAACTATAGTCACAGTGGTATACAATAGACCTTTTGAATGCATTTTCCTGTCTGTTTGAAAATTTCTCTCTTCTGAATAATGTCTCCCTACTTCCTCCAATCATAGTGTTCAAATTTGTGATATTTCACATGTAAGTACAACCATGCAGCATTTATGTTTCTGTACCTGGCTTATTCAACATAAATAACATCAAAGTTCATTTGTATTATTGCCAATGTCAGAAATTTCCTTTTTTAAAAAATAGATTTTAATTTTTTAAACTTGTGTTTATGTGTGTGCTTGTGCATTTGTACACATATAGGAGTGCCTGTAAAGGCCAGAGGATGGTGTCAATTTTCTGAAGCTCTTTACAAGCAGTAGGCTGCCCAGCATGGGAGTTCTGTAAAAGTCGTGTGCTCTATTATCAGCTGAGCCATATCTCCAGCCTGATTTTTCTATTTTTAAGGCTGAATAATAATTTATAATACTTGAAATATTGCAGCTCACTTTTCTCTTCTCATGGTCTTCACGGTATTGCAATTTAATTCAATGAGAACAATTTACTCAGACAAAATTACAGTCAGGAAAAAAGTAAGATGTTTTTTAATTTAATTTCACAAGAAATATGTCAACTTGTTTATGTGTTACATATTAGAAACATGTTACTATACTCCAGAAAAAGGAATTTAAATTCTTTCTCTTCAAGGAAGAGACAGAAAAGAATAGCATAGCATTTAAAACCATATGTCACTTGAAAAAAAGTTTGTTTCTGAAATTATGTGTAGCAATGTAATATGATAAAAATTGCTAGACTAAGTCAATACTGCAAGGTCATTTAAGGCTTAAGACTGTTACCCTTCTGTATGCCATGTCTGCTTGTGTAAACCTACTTTTAAGAGAACAGTGTTACAGTCAACCTTGCTTGCCTTGGATTTCCCATGTAATCAACTATTAAAATCAAAATGCAAAGCTACAATCTTAAATTATATACACTTACATGTCCAAGACCCAAAAAGAAATGTAAGTGGTATGTATTCATTTGCTGAAACCAGCAAATATGATGATAGCAGCATTATAAAAATGAATATACACCATATATAATGGACACAGCATGTGGGCATTGCTCGAAAACATTGGTTTCTTTATTATCTCGGGATCAATTGGAGACAGCAACTTTATCCCTTGAAAAACTCTGTTAAAAATTCTTTAAATCACCCCTCATTTTTTCCCCATGTTATCCTTTCTCTGATGTTCACAAAATAGAGAGTAAAGCACTTTGTTAGGGACATACAGTTACAGACTGTTGCAAGGAGCCACTTGTTTGTCCTGGCTACCCAGCTAGCTTACACCAAAAATAATTACACAGAAACTATATTATTTAAAGCACTGCTTTGCCCATTAGCTCTAGCTTCTTATTGGTAACTCTTACATCTTAGTTTACCCCATTTCTAGTAATCTGTATATCTCCACATGGCAGTGGCTTACTGGCAATGTTTTGGCATGCCTGAATCTGGTGGCTCCATGGCATCTCTCTGACTCTGCCTTCTTCTTTCACGCATTCATTTCTGTCTTTCCCACCTACCTAAGTTCTGTCCTGCTATAGGTTCAAAGCAGTTTCTTTATTCATTAACCAATTA
Organism: Ondatra zibethicus; assembly: GCA_004026605.1. NCBI lineage: Eukaryota > Metazoa > Chordata > Mammalia > Rodentia > Cricetidae > Ondatra > Ondatra zibethicus. The sequence goes on along the minus strand of PVIU01007851.1, from coordinate 9,366 downwards.
AAGCACCACATAGACAGAAGAACCTCCCACACCATTTCCCCTTTTCTGTTTAAACAAAAAGGAAGGCTTTATCTTTAACATAGTAAAATTCTATATAACAAAACAGTTATCAAGCAAGAATTACATTTATAATATTTATATCTACTTTATCTTTTATCATAACTAAAGAAAAATATAACTATAACTATAAATTCTTCAACTCCATCAAAGACTCCAGAAGGATATGATATTACCTCTTAGGTAAATCAGAAGTACATTGTAAGCAACTTCCAAAACTCTAGAATGACAGAGACATCTCACTGCCTGGACAGTCACCCAAAGTTCTTCTGTAATGTTGGGGCATCCGTCTTAAGCCTACAGGCCCATAGTATCCAGCAGACTTTTCCACAAAGCAGGAAATTTCAAAACAGTTCTGCCTACATTGGCAGTTTGTCAGTCATTTTCTTCTGTGTCCTACAGAATGTCTAGCAGACTCTTTCATGTGTACCAGGAACCCCAAAGTATCATCTCACCTTTAGGCAAGTTCAGCAGTCATTTCTCTGGGGGTCCTGCATGTCCAGTTCAGCAGTCCAGGCAAGAGCAGTTTCTTGCCCAAATGGCTAGCAAACTCCATAAGGAGACTTTTCAGTGCCCATCATCCTCTTGAACTAGCTTCGTGCTGCCAGGAGCAGATGTTTTTCATTGTCATGAAGTCTTAACTTCTTAAAATATTTTAAATGCCATATTCTGAAGGTCTCTGAAAGATTTGAGGAATACCTATCTAACTGAAATATATCTCTATATATCTAGAAAACCTAACTAACATGACTATAATCTTGACTATTATAGATGACTATCTATTAACCTATATTTTTAAATTATACATTATATTTTTTAATGAGCTGCCAAACACAACATCTTAATCAAGATCAGAAATACACAGACATATAAAAAAATTACCTTAAATTTGTAACAATAAACCAAGATCTATACCAATGCAAATTATTCATATCTATATCATATATATAAACAAACAATTATAAGATATGATATATCTATATCTTATATGTAAACAAAGATATATCTATATCTTATATGTAAACAATTATAAGATATGATATATCTGTATCATATATGTAAACAAACAATTCTAAGCAATATTTGGGAATATGGGCATAGTTCTGTCCATACTGCTTCCTGCTGATTGGGGGCTCTATTAATCAGGTCTTTTGTGGTGTATCCTGTGTGCTAGGTTCATCTCAGTCAGCAGTTGGGCTAAGTAATTTTTTCAGGGTGTTCATGGCAACCTTTCAGGTGGCCTTGGTCCATCAAACCATATTGGGCTGGAAGCAATCCACAGGTTCTCATCTTCTGTGAAAACAAAGAAGAACCTCTTTTCCAAAGCAACATATCCTTAGACTCAAATTTTGGTATCAAGATACCTTTATGTTGGTTTAACTTAGCAGTCTTTACAATGAAATATCTCTCTGTACTTAGCTCCTTCACAGCCAAAAAATTCAAAGAAGACACAATAATATACATAGTCTAGACTCTCTGTGTGTTTTCCATCTTTATGTGGCTTATTTTTTTATTCTCTTTAAGGACTTTACCTTATTTTTTTAAAGCCTTAACTTTATTTTATGATTTTCTATACTCCTTTTCTTCTCTCTTCCAAACCTACATACATTTACCCAACACTATGACTCATCTGGATTTGTCTTTATTGCATATCTGTAATTCTTTACTATCTTGAAGAGCTTTTAAAATAGTAAGCAGCTTGGTTGCAGCTTCTCTGGATGCTGGCACTGCCTCTCTCCACTTTTAAAATGGTGGAGGTGCTGTTACTGTCAGGTCTGGTAGGAGCCAGGCTTAGCACTTTAACTCCGAGAATGAGTGTACAGCACATAAACCCTTTTTATCTGAGTAATAGTTAAATATCCCCAGCACCATACTTTGTAGCCTGGAAATATCTCTGTGTATAGCGGCAAGAATCTGCCATGCTCTCCTGCTTGTACACACCTAGTAGACCTGATCCCACCACTTGCTCATGCAGGGAGCACTGAGCCTTGGGCATGGTCTCAGCTACTTTCCTCCCTACCCCACGTGGGCACACAAGCACCTGGGCCCACAGACACCATTGAAATGCTCCATAGCTGGAGTTCCAGGAAGCTGCATTTTAAAACGGCATAGCTTTTTTTTTTCTATTATGGCTGAATCAGGAAAACTTCTCTTAACAGAGCTGCAGCAAGCCACCAGATGAAAAAAATGCAGCTAAACTTTGCTTTTTG